>BLJB01000268.1:78712-176757 GCA_013423325.1 Usnea hakonensis | reverse complement strand
CGGCCACCATTCTGATATATACTGTGATACCCTGTCAAGGTATCAAAAGGAATAAGAGTTAGGTTAAGGATCGGGCACTGGATGACTTGATTAACTATTTTGCTTTACCCACGGAGCAAAGACCAGGACTCGTTTGGCTCTTTCGAACAATGGACATGGAACTTACAAATCTCGGTCTGCATCCACGTGACAGAGCTGGTATGATGATGCTGATCACATGGGCGTAAGTTTCTGCTCCAAGACGCAACAAACGTGCCATTCCCATCCCACAGGCACACACCCCCCACTAAAACACCGCACAGCATGAACCACAACGCGCACAAAATCTCCTTCTGGGTCTTTGCGCACATCCTCCACCACCCGCAAGTCTTCGCAACCGTCCGCCTCGAGACCGCCAAAGCCTACTCTCCAGACGGATCCCTAGACGTGGAAACCCTCTTGTCAGACTGCCCCCAGCTCGACGCCATCTGGCACGAATGCCTCCGCCTCTATAACAACGCCGCCATCGCCCGGAAAGTGACTGTCGAGACCACCATTGGCGGCAAATGCGTGCACGCCGGGGAAACGCTGCTGGGGCCCTTTCGCAAGTTCCACACCGATCCCGACATCTTTGGCCCCGCGGCGACAACCTTTGACCCGGCCCGCTTCCTCGACGACAAAACCCTCCACCATACCAAAGGTTACCACCCGTTCGGGGGCGGGAATACGTATTGCCCAGGGAGGTTCTTTGCGCGGTCTGAGATTTATATTTTCGTCGCCACGGCGTTGAAGAGGCTGGATTTGAACTTGGCGGAGGGAGAGAGGTTGCCGGAGGTTGACCTGGAGATTCCGTCGTCTTCGGCTATGCCGGCCACGAGGGATTTGTTGATTTCCGTTAGGCCGAGGGAAACCGGGCGTTGAGCTTTTCAGTATTAATTGGCTTAAATGGATATTGCCGTATTAGTGAGTCCCTTGAGGGGTCCCGGACGAGTCGCAATCGAGGAAGCGTCCAGGTATAAAGCGACAACATCTCTAAAATTAACTGCAGATACACGTAACATGAACATGTTTGTCAGAAATGATGAAGTCTTCGAGGTAGGGGTGTGGTACCCATAGAGGATTGGCGACGGCGGTAGCGGGGGTGGGAGGGTCGCTGGCGACGGCGGTGAGGTCTATAAGGGTGGAAGAGGGTGGGTCTATGGTTGGATTCATAGCTGTGGCTGTTATGGAGTGGGTGTGGATATTGGACTAGATTTGGTGTGGGATCTCTTTGATCCAGCGCCCGTGCTCCATCAAAATGAACAGACACTTCACCTCTCTGGGCCTTGTCCTGAGGTGTGAAATGAGCCGTGAGCTTGCCAGTGAGGTCTCGCTCCATAATCATAATGATCTTCATTCTTGTGTCTTCTTTTCGGACTTTTCGAATGCCAGGCACCTGCAGTGTTGCTATATCTATATACTTGTGTATCATAGACCGACGATGGCAGATTGTGATCGTATCGTGCCCAATATAATCAAGAGCACCCTCGAAATACTGGGACTCCAAGTATATCTACTTTAGCTTGACTATCTCCCTGTCTCCCTGGTGCTCCCCTCCTCCTCTCTTCTTCCCAGCAACCATATCAAACATATTTTTAATCTTTGAGGTAGCTACACTGTCATTTGAGCGCAGCAATTTCCTTGGAGAACTATGATCGGAATGCTTCACAAGGCCGGTACTGTATGTAAGACTCTCCCTCCAGTTGCCAAGAATGCCAAGAAATATTGAGCGGAACTTTCGCCACGCGGCTCCAAAAACGGCACAGTGCGTCTAGCTTGCAAGTGAAGTGGACGATCCGATGGACGTCGTTTCAAAAACCCACTATGAATTAAGCGTATATCCGACGGCCGGCAGTCGCAAGAAGCGGATCTTGCTCCGGTCAAGGGGAAGATCATTGCTATACAAATATGTCTTACGTTGCATCCAAAGACTCGCATTGATTCTCTGACATGTAATAAACCTCGGTTACGTATACCCAATCTTCCTTATACTGTCCTGTGCAGGTATTAAGAAATCCGACCCTCTGATCATTTCGAGTCTCTTCCAAAGATGAGTTTCATTAAAGCTACACTTCTCTTATCGTCCCTGGTTTCTGGATCTGCATTGAACCTTATACCAGCTACTCAGCTCGAGCAGCCGCCAGCCAACTCTACCTATGGATCCCTTCAAATACTTGACTCGATGTTACAATCTGGGAAGCCTTTGAACGCGACAACATCGAAGTTAGGACGAGATATTCATATCTCGTGTACTGATGCGCTTGGACAAGGCCTCTTGGTCCTCAGTTGTGTTGATGCAATTCACCACTTAGATAACCCTACCGGATCCGGACCTCAGACTTGGGGTCCACGAGGCACTGGTACATTTTCCCGCCCTCTACCACGATTCACTATGAGCAGTAAGTGTCCCGGGATGAGCTCAATATCCTCGTCTGAACTTTGAATACTCACGATTTTCAATATTCGTCATTGCAGCTGATGGTAAATGCGTTATTTCCCCTGTGCTAAGCCCGGAAAAGGTCTCTGCCGTTGGAACAGACCACGATGTCGCGTTAGGCGCAGCGGGAGTCATCCAAGATTGTATTACTCTACCTAATCATCTCGGTGGTATTGCAAGAAATATTAGTAAGTAACTGCGAGGTTCCCCCTCGATCGTTCATTCATTGACCGAATCAGGCGGCGACGAAAGTCTGAACGTGGCCATGTTTCGCCATGATCCTCATGATGTGCTCTGTGGTTCTAGTATTCCAGGGCCTAGCATTGAAGCTTCGTGCTACAACATTGTGGATAACATGCCATCGGACACAGTTTCCCGGTCTTTTGGCACCGCCGGACCCGGTATTGATGTTGTCCTCCCCAAAACTTTCATCTCCCGTAAGTAGTCTTCAGGTTGATCTGATATCATGACGAAAGCTAAGCGCAGGCATCTAAAGAAGATGGGCGATGCACAATGAGCATTCGGATCCCTGTCGGGCAGAGAGATAGATGGGAATGGGATAAGTTCTACAAGAAAGGTATTACGGTTATGGCCATGTGCATCAGAACGGGGAAACGAGGCGTCATATCTGGACTTGGTGGGGTTTGCCACCGATTTATAACAGGAAACTTGAGCTGATGGGTCGAGCAGGCAATATGGGGAAAATGACTATGGAACTCAAGCCCGCCACCAGCATAGATTCGACTACTTGAAGAGACGTAAAGACTCGAGCGGGGTGGGAAGAATGACCAAAAAGTACCGTCAAGCAAAGTCCGTTCGAACTGCACCAGAAGAGCTTGAGAAATCAAGACTGCCAAGTAAAGCCTGACGTTCCTAGCAAAGAGCCCGTACAATCATATCTCTATTTCATCGTAGTTCACCTAGACTATCCCCGTGCTCGATCTTCCAAATGTGTCAGCCGCCGGGCACCATCTGCACCATGCGAGAAAGTGTGCCTTCTCCCGCCGTACAGATGGAATCTCACAGCCCAAGCTTCGAAACCCATGCTTTGGCCCCGGGGCTGGAACGACTGATAAGTCGGTAAAAAGGATTTTGAGACACAATTGGCGCCGAAGCCGAGAAAGGCGCGCTCGAACTTCCCTCCTCACGGCAATGCCCGGGAATCCGCCTCACAAGGCATTTCTCTCTAGAAATTTAGGCCGCAGCTTTAGAGGTACATTAAGGTACTTAAGCTAATTTCGAAGAACTTCGTACCTTGATAAGTTCAGTCAAAATCTTCCCTGAAAGTCTTTCAGGTAGTCTGCTTCACTACACTCCTGAAGAATCGAAGAAAGGTAGGAACACAAAAAGCAGCCACCTGCATGAGCTTCTATTGGCCAATGTCATCACTTGATACTAATTTCAGGATCTTGGCATGACTACTGCCAGGCGATTTGAACGTCAGACTAGCCGACACGATATTCTCTATCCATGGAAGGAGAGATTATTGAGGATGACTCTCACCGCAGCTGTAACGCTGATTGCTGGTTGCGACTAGAAGATCCGAGCAAAGCTTGTCCTGAAGCTTACCATGATTTTTGGCTCAAGGATTTACCAAACACATTTTCCTCATCTCAAGGCGACTTCAACGGTCTTTTGCCATATCTGAAATTACAAACCCAAGAAATTAGGCTCGTACGGCTTGAGCCAGCACCATGGTTTGAGCCTCTTGCGTGCAGCCTCATCCATATCCAACTTAACCATGGCGATAGTACAGGCTTGAAACAAGCTTCAAATTTTGGACCAGAATACGAAGCCTTGTCATACTGTTGGGGCTCAGGGGAAATCAAAATGCAATTGCGCTGCGGTGACGATCTCACTTACATCAATCCCAGTCTGGCCCATGCTCTTCGATATCTTCGATACACTGATTGTGTCCGTTACCTCTGGATTGACGCGATTTGTATCAATCAACGCGATCAGGAGGAAAAAGTACAGCAGGTGCAAATGATGTTGACTATCTTTCAATGTGCTAAGAGAGTTGTTGCATGGATTGGCCTTCAAACTCAATGGACATATCTAGCACTGGAAATGCAAAGGCGCTATTTAGCCGATGGCGACCAAAATCTAGAACCAGAGTACACTGCTCATCGGCTGTTGAACGAAAGGAGATCCGAGTGTCTATCTCTACTAAGCAAAGCCTACAAAACACTCGAAGACCTCTACCAAAGACCCTGGTTTTGCAGGACTCGGGTTCGCCAAGAAGTTTTTGACGCGAAGAAGTTGTTATTGCAATGTGGCAGACTCTTTCAACAGTGGATTTTTTTCCCATCAAAAATGACACAGTTTCGTGCCCTCGAGCAGGCTTTAGCACGACGAAATGTTGTCATTGGGCCCTTCAATCAAGCAGCCCTACGCTTTCTAAAAACATTGAAAAGTCCTCCGCATTTTGACATTGACAACATTCCGCATTGGTCAAAAGTTGAACTCACACTTCCATGGCTTGCGACCTTACAAAGAGGCTCTGAGTTTGAGGCCACGGACCAGCGAGATAAGGTATACGCATACGTCAGCCTCATCGCCCAAGCAGCTAAGCTTTCAGGTGGGCTATCTATCCCAGCCTTTCCTATTGACTATACGAAATCAGTTTCAGAGATCTATCAACACTTGGTAGCCTACTTGATTGCTCATGACGAGTCGCTGCTTGTGTTGCAGGTTCTCGAAACCCGGAAAGATTGTCATACGGATTTTCCGAGCTGGGTACCCGACTGGCGTAGACATACTGCAAGGACACATATCGACTTCACGGGGTCGAGATCATGGAGCAATTTCTACTGGAGAGCGCTGAAGGATACTAACGTCCTCTTCGAACCCGGGAAGCTGAGACTTCCTGGTTACCGCCTGAAGTTTATCAAGAAAGTAACAGAAATCGACATTGCTGAAGCCGAAAGTATATACGAGGTGTGGCACGACTACACGTCCTGGCTGTCTACCTTCGAAGAATCCTCTCTACGTTGGACTTCTCCAAACCGTTTGCCTAATTTTCGAGAATATCTGGAGTTGAGGAACTTCAAGCATTCTTATTTACAATCAAAAGAAAGCTACGAAGTGAATTCTCGCATACTGAAAACTTCAAGGTGTCTTGTCTCCGACGTTGTGAGAAGAGGCGATATCATTGTGAGCTTCGACGGTAGCCCTCTACTTTTTGCACTGCGAGAGCGACCGGTGCCGTGTAGACCATCTGAATTTCAATTTCTAGGTCCTGCTCTGACAGAAAGCCCGGAATGGCAGCTGACTGCAGAATGGCAGCGTCAAAACAGAGAAGACTTTATACTGATATAGATTCCACGATTTATCAAAGATAAAGATACCGTAAAGGAGAGCGAACCTAAAACAGGATACATTTTTTGTTGAAGCATCTTTTGTTTTATATGCAAAACTTACGCATCATCATTCGGGGACAGGACAATCCAGCCTCAAGGGCGCCCAGCCTCTCGATAAGAGCGTTCAAACGCATAGCGCTCGTTTGGTCTTCATCCCAAAGGCCCATGACTTGGGCGAAGTACTCATCCTACGACCGAGTCCAGCAGCATTCCTTAAGGTACTCGAATGGTGCGGAGGAGTTGTAGCTATGCAGGACTGATATTCCTTCTTATTTCGTCACAAAGAAATTTGTATTCTAAATATATGAGCCTATTTCATCGCAATTTGCCACTACTGATGCAGGTAAGGGATTGAAATCATTGTTGGAGGTGACCATGTATGAAGTTCAGATATCGATAGACTTTAGTGATAAGCAGGAGGATGTCTTCTGTGAATCAAGCACGAATCGATGGCTGTTCAAAATCGCGCCGCCACCTTTGCCTTTTATTACACCGTGCCACTATCATTCTTTGGAGATTCAAGCTGCCACCATCTCCTCACTGTTCCTTGTCCCAGTTCACCCCTCGTAGTATGCATCACTTCAAAGTATAGCGCACGCCACCATCTCGTCTCGTCGTAGAATTTAGGCAGCCCGTTCTCCCCTAGGATTTCGCCAACGTCCGCCCACGTGAGGCCAGGGTTGAAATGATCGGGACTGATCTCGAATTTCAGCGTGTCATATTTTTTGTTCGATTTTTGGGCGAATGGCTTGTCCAACACGCCTGTCGCGGATTTCTTGCCAACCGTTACGGCGGCAGCGTCGAGGACAGCTTGGACCGTTTCAGCATCGAGTTTCCAATTGCATATGTTGAGCGTTAAGAACAAGGTGTCACTGATTGGCCATGTCCTCTTTTCCCGTACAAAGTCTGCCGAAGAACCAAGTTCACCGCAGGCTGAGTCATTGAGTAGCTTTGGGGCAATGATGCTAAGGCCATTGCCGGAATTGCGAAGTGCTGAAAATGCAGCCTCTGTAGGTACACAGAATACGGTACGCCCAAGTATGCAAAGACTGCTCAGACACACAGTGACACTTTGTCGGAATTTCATGTTCAGGAGAAGTCTGCTGTATTTCAGGGATAGCTTTTACAAGGGGTACCTCACTTGGGGGCTTGCTCTTTATAAACAATTGAGTCGCGAAGAGCGAAGGATTTAGAGACGGTCGCATCGTGCGTAGCAGCAAGAGTGGTCCGGGTCGCGCACAGAATGACATTGCGGTAAATCGCTCCGTAACGCGTATCATTTCAAGGTCGCCTTTTTTGGAGCTCGTTGCCATGGCTCATTATGCGCAATAGCGCAGTGGCGCAGCAACGTTAGAGGCGCAGTCGTCGCAACATCATTAGCAAGCGAGATGCTAGCTCACTCACTTGACAAAGGGAGGCCGCGGAAAATGGGTATCGTCTGAATAAACATCATCAGGTCTAAGCAGTTCTACTCAAAATTGAACAATATTCTATTCGTAGCCAGCTACTAGAGGGGATTGGACCAAACTCCGAATTGTTGCGATACTTGATCAAAGCAGGGCAGAGAAGAAACGGTATTGTCCTGTACAGAGAGAGTTCTGACAGGGCTCTGATCGGGGGTTTAAATAGTCAAGTTGATGAAATGATAGGTATGAGAATCTAGAAGTAGGCCTATAATATATGGGTTTGGCGCTTCTCCTCGACAAGTAGTACCTCGTCTGAAGCCTAGAAGAGATGTTTCTGAGAAGCGAAAATGTAGCCTCCTTTGCATCAGAGACACAGCTCACTAAATAGAGGCTAATATTAGAACCGTGTGATACAGGTAAGCACTAGGCGTTTGCGGAGGAGATATTGACAAAACAAGGAGCCCGCCTTTTCTCGTAGATAAATCCTTGCTTTTTTGACCCAAGGTTTTAGTCCGCGGCAATATTTGAAGAGCTAGGTTGAAGCTGGTCTAAGACTGCAGGAGACTTAAGATCATTAAAGGTCAGATGTATATCAGTTCTCATACGCTGGAGTATATAAGTCTTACAGGAACCCTTTGCTTTATTCAGAATGAATTGAGGGGTCGTTAGCATTGTGCATATACGAAAATGAATGAAGGCGTTTCAGGAACCGTGTGGCTGTATTGATTCGGGGGGCCAAAACCCGAAAATGGTGATCAGCTACGCGCCCATTTAAAACATTTCCAACGCTCTCCCAGTTCTTTTTTCACTTCCTGTCAAGTACATAAGCTTCCCACTCTTTTTGTACGAGATTCTTTTCATGAACTTTCCTAAAATCCGAAGACAATCCATGAACCTAGTTATGCACTTCACCCCGACCCTTCTTATCTTTCTCGTCCCCTTCTCAGCCTTCACCTCGGCGCAAGGACTAAACCAGAACCAGACCTGCGCAAACGCTTGCACCGCGGCTCACGCCTGCGATTTCCAATGCATTCCTGGCACGACCTACAATCTAGAGACGAACAATGATATCTGGATAGACTGCGTCTGTCAAAGCGGTTGTCTGTGCAACGCAGAGATCTGCCTGCAGTGCTGTGAGGCTGCGGGCGTTAACGGCGCTGATTCAGATTCCTGTCCAATCATTCAGATCGCTGCGGCCAACGTGCTTGACACTTGCAGCATTGTAAGCCTTCCATTTACCTCTTCATGTGAGCGTAATAAGTCAAAGGGAGAGGATATTAGCCTTATATTCGAAAAATTTCCGTGTATCTCACATGCTTGCAATAGGATGGTACAACGCCTGCGAAAGCAACGCCCGCAAAAGCTTGTTTCGTATACGGTAACGGCGAAAATGGCAATCCAACTTCAACCTACGCATCCGCCTCACCTTTTCCCTCCAGTGTAGCGAGCTTTATTGCCGGTCTCCTCCCGCTCACGAATGTCACTGTCGCTGCGTCATCTCTAATATCTGGGGGCGCGGGCGCGACGACCTCACCACCCACTACAATCGGGTTGGATAGTGGCTCGTCAACATTGTCTCAAACGACGGCGAATGTTGGTACAACGACTGGTTCGCTCAAAACTAGCGCAAACGCTGCGATAACATCCACATCCCAGCCAACTGGTAAGGCTACTACGACATCCACGCCATCGCCATTATCGTCTGCTCCGGCTTCAACCAATGGTCAGCCTAGTACATCTTCTCAGAAAAGCGCCGCCAAGGAAAATTTGTCAATGGTCACAAAGGTACGCATGATGACGATTTAAAACCTACTTTTGTCTTCTTTTACATCATTGAGACTGATATGTACCGACCGCTAGGGATTTATTGCTTTACTGGCATTACTGCTCGGACTTCTTCTCCTTTAGCCGTCGAAAGAGCTGCCACCTGAAGGACATCCATGGCCTGAGAACTAGAACATGGCGCTGCTTCGTCCATTTCGATTACGACGATCTTTTATCAACCTATCTCCCTGGTCAAGGTTCAAATCCGTTCAGCACCGAGGTTTTTTTCAGACAAAAAGTACCATAGGCAGCGGTGGAGCAGTATCAGAGAATAATCCGGCGTGGATGGCGATGTGTAGATAATGATTGCTATGTGTAACCCCATTTCTATGGTCTTAGTCTAACTAAGTCGATTCGAAGTAGTCCTTGTCCTATAATCGATTTGAGATATTGAACAAACGTTCCAATACATCTAGTTGATTGGAGCAAAGTCCCTGCATGTGTCAACCACTTACTCTGGCAAAAGGTAGTGTCAGACCATGCGATTACATCTGTCCGCTGGGAAATAGGTAGCTTTAAAGCATAAACAATTTAGGGCTACGCGAAGAGTGCATGTGTAAGTGTGTTCATGTAGTCGGTTCCATCATGTAAAAGATCTTATGGAAGGACTTGCGTCCCTCCGTCGCCTACCATTTCTGTCAACACCGATCCACTCGACACATTATATTTTAGGAGACTTAGTAGCTGTCTCGATTGAAAGTATTTTGCCAATACGCAGGGATCCAACGTTATTCTTGCGAGGCTATTAGTGAGTGGGACTTTTTGCGAGTGGTCACCTTACTTCGCTATGTAATATGTGAGGAGACTTGGCTGTCTTCATCATTCTGAATTGGATAGAAAACCTATATTCATAATGTTGATTTATTTCTAAATGCTAGAATTAAGAGGAGAGATACTCAATTTGTACTCGTCGTATCCAGCAGTCCCAATGCGATAGCTAGTGGATGTCTACGTTATATGAGGATAACAAACAGACCAAGGTAGAACCTCAAAAATACAAGTTCAGACCTAAGGAGGGTTCCAATACATTTCACTACAAGAAAGATAGGGGCAACACCGTGAAGGCGACGAGCTGCTGCCACCGCCAGCAATACTACTGCTATCATAAGATATCTGAGGATCCAATAGGCCAGAGACTGCTCTCGACGAAAGATCGTCCAACCTTAGAGCGGTCTTGCAATTCGCGTTTAGTCTCCCTTTAGGCCTTCCTTTGGGTCAAGCTGACGGCATATCTCACTAATTCTCCGCCTATTAGCTACAGGAGCTCTTATAAGACGCATGGATCCAGGAGCTACGACGGTGCCAGTAAGACCTTTTCGTATAGATCCGCAACCAGTTCACTTTCATTAATCGTACATAAGGCTAGCCGATCTACGACGAATATGAAAAGATTCAACGGGATGTCGAGCGTATACTGAAAAACGAAAAAGTCTATACTGATGTCGCAGCTGCAAGCCGACTGTAACGCCGTGGCTCTCATATAGGATATGCTGACGCAGATATCCGTCGACGAGACCGTCCCGTCCCCCGTTCAGCCTCGTCCTACCCCAGTCGAATACACCTTCGAGGAACACGCTTGCATCGCCCGAGCCTTGTTCGACCCTCCGCAGTCCGCCAACCGTGGCGGGAACCTGGAGACGCCGATCGTCGTGGTGGACGTCTTAATCTCACCGTGCACCCGCTAAGAACGGCGCCCTCGAAAAGTTTCTCCATCGTGGGCGAAAAATGCTGCGGCGAATCCGTCGGACGACGAGGTGTCTGGTGTCGACACTAAGTCGGAATACTCAGAAACCGATGCCCCATCTGAAGGCCGCTCCGACAGCCATCCTTTTCGGTGTCTGAGCTCCCTCGGTGATGCCGTACTGCCCTTGTACGAACGAAAAAGGTCTTCGGCAGCAAGTATTCGCTAGAGCGCCACTTCCACCGGTACCACAGTTTCCAGCCCGACCAGAGTTGCCCGCACCCCGTCGACAAGGAACGTGTGTACCCGTTGAATGACCTCACGCGTTTCAATAATTATGCCAAAAGGTGTTACGGAATTGAGATGTCGGACAGATGCTGCAGGTCGACTCTTGTTGTTGCAACTATACACTATGGGACGGTGCGAATGCCAATACATGCTGGAGTTATTGTCAAGCTGTCTAAAGTAACAAGTGATCTTGTCCATCGTTCGCAAAAGGCATGGGACGATTGGCGCGATGACCGCCTAGTTTCTGGACTTCCAGTCTTCTTCAAGCTCAACTCTCCTTTTCTTCCATTTCGCTGTGTCCAATTTTACGCCTTCTAGCAGTGGCAGCAGTATCCAACTACGACAATCTTGGAGAAATGAAGCTATGCAGATCGGCTTAACTTATATACAAGACTTCTCGTTATATGTACTTGGGAAGGTGAGCACCTTTTATTGCGGGGGCCTCCTCACCGTTATGGTATCTAGCAATGGGAATCATACATCTCGTTGCATGTCGAGTTGGGAAGAATCAAGCGTTCCCGCTTAAGCATGCGCTATCATACTGGACGTCCCGTGTCCGAGGTGGGAACCGACCCTGGCTCTCGATTGGCCGCGGGACTTGTCTGTGACGTAAGCGTCAGATATGGTTTGAGCCTGTCATTCGCATTCAGATCGCCAGCATTTCGGATCACGGGAGCTTTGTTGGTAGGCTGATGAAGGATTGCAGGAGTCCTCAGGGTACCCATTGAGTAGTCCGGTCGTGGACGTGAAATGCGCAGTGCAAAGAGAGAGATTTTCCAAAGGGCCCGCGCAAAGTGATTTGTATCCTCCTCGTCCCTTTCAAAGGAGAGCATGAGGGAGAGGAATCGTCGAACAAGTATGGAGAGTCATATTCACTTACTTCTAATATCTCCATCTATTCATCATCTAATTCATCCTCTTCTTCGTCCTCCCAAGAATCTTCTCTGTCCTCGCTCTCGTCTCTCAGTGATGGTACACTAAAACGCCTTGGATCAATCGGAGAGGAAAGGTTTGACCTGTCCTTACTCGTATACTCGAGCAAAATCCGCGCAGTCTTTTCATGACCAGCCTGCTTGGCCGTCTGAAACGGCGTCATGCCGTACTCATCTTTTTTCTGTGCCTCTGCGCCCGCCTTGATCAGCTTTAGAACGACTTCTGAGTAACCATAAGCGGCGGCAGCGCACAAAAGCGCGTGAAGGTACCTGTCGTTCGGGTTCGGAATCGCGCCGTTCTGGAGCAGGAGTACAGCTATCTTGTAATAGCCGTTGCTTTCGGCGCTCTCCAAGGCCGACTTTCCCCATCGATCTTCGGCGGTAACATTCGCTCTATGCGCTAGAATCGCATTGACTGTGGCCAAATGACCATACATAGCTGCTAGTTGAATGGAAGATCGGCCATACTGATCTTGTCGATTAACGTCAACGCCGGCATCGAGAAGCTTTTTCACGATAGGGGTGTGTCCTTCGCTTGAGGCATAATGGAGAGGTGTCCTGTCTGTTGTAGGGTCAACAGCGTCTAAATCAACACTTGAGTCGGTCTTCGCTGATTCGATTGCAGAGTCCACAAGCGAAATCTTTCCCTGTTGAGCTGCCACCCAAAGAGGGATATCGCTGATTGAAAGCGATGTGTCTGCGCGTCTAATAGGCCCTATCTCGGCTTCCCGAGCCTGTGAAATGATATTGAAGGCTTCGAGATGGTTTGTCTCTTTCGCAACTCTTAAGGGTGTTTGGCCCCAGATGTCTTTAATATCCGTGCGAGCACCGAACCTGAGCAGGACCTTGATGCATTCTGTGTATCCAAACTGTGCACTGTGAGGAAACAAATTTCAGCCATGCTTCCTTGTCCATTTTCTTGGTGGAACAAACCTATCGTGTAGCGCTACTCTCCCATTTATATCCTGCACGTTTACGTCCAAGTCACTGGTCTGTTCTAATAGCAATTCCAATATCGTATTCCTTCCGTTGACGGCGGCGCCGTGCAGCAATGTCCGTCCGTACCGATCCTTCGAGGTATGATTGACATTTCGCTTTAAAAAGATACAAACAACAGGAAGATGGTTATAATCGATAGCGCGTAAAAGTGGTGTGCCACCACCTTCTTTTGTCCCATCAGTGATTTCCGGATTAGCGCCCGCCTCAAGTAAAGTCTCTACTATCGATGTATATCCGTAGTAGGCAGCCAACATCAATGCTGTTGCGCCAAGCTCATCCTGATCATCGAAAGAGACCCTGGAATCTCTCAACAATAATTTCATACACTCAAATTCGTTTTCCATCGCGGTAAACATAAGGGCTGTCTTATCTGCTCTCAAGTTGGGATTCAGATCTTTTCTTCCCAGTAGAAGTTCCACGATTCTCACATGCCCGTATATAGCTGCAAGCATCAATGCGTTTCGTGAGGTCTGGCTTGGGTCAAAAGCGTTCACGTCAAGATCACTTCGTTTCAAAAGAAGCTCTACTACAGCTGCCCGACCTCGTAATGCCGCTACATGTAGGATATTGGATCCATTGTGACCTCTGATGTTCACTGACGCTCCGGCTTCTAGTAATCGGGCTACGATAGTATGGTGGCCTCCAACAGCGGCATACATCATTGGGGTGTTTCCGAGTGAATCCTGAGCATCAATTCCAGGTGCATTCTCCAGCAAATCTATCACCAACTGTGTAAGGCCAAAATAGGTAGCTAGATGTAGACCTGTCGCTCCCGTCTTGGCGTTCCAAGTAAGAGCGTCTGTAGTGTCAGTGTACCAAAGAGCTTGGACTGAAGCATCAACATGGGCTTTGCTGTTCAGAAAGTCCCCAGCGATCTCTCCTAGCTCGGCATCATCTGCGTGGTACGCAAAGCGGCCCCACCACAAAGATGCGTAGCCCAGTAGCGGGAAATCGCGATTCCGCCGATCGAATTCAAAATCTTCCGTCTCCCCAGTGCAAGCGCCGCTGTCGAAAGCGTCAAAGAGAAGGTATGTGAGACAGGCCTTGGCCAATTTAGTGTAGGCCCCTGGGAACCATTTCTCTCGAGTGTTGTCAAGATAAGTCACGGCAGTGTAGTGCACCAAGAAAATCTTCTCGTCTTCAACAGTGACCAGACCAGCACACATAGATGACAAGTCATTAGCGCTGATAATATCGTCGTAATCGATAGCGTGTGTATCTTCGTCATCTTCAATCATCAAATAGGTCACTGTTGCGTGCTCGACTTCAGGTACAGTCATAGCTCTATCGGTATACGCTATCCAAGACAGAAAGCAGTACGCGATATCTTGGTGGTCGGAATGCATGCTTTGAATTCTCTCCATTGCTTGATCGTAGGTAGTATCGATTTCCGTCGGAAGATTCTTTAGCGCGTTGAGGACAGATGAGGGTCTCAACTTTGTTGAGAGTGAATCCATATGGAACCTTGCAAGAAGAAACCTAGTCTCTAAATTAGCAGTAGCCATGACCAAATTTAAAGATACTTACATTCCATTGGCAAATTGTGTGACCTTTCTCAGTATCTCATCTTGAAGACCTACCTTCTTAGAGACAGACTGGCGAAGTGATGGCGCGTCTGTGATGCGTTGTATGATATAAGTCTGGAGGTCTTCATCTGCGGCTTGAATGGCTAGAGTGAGGCTGCTATGTTGTTTCTTGAGGATATGGCCAGGATTTTGACACGTGATTTTTTTTTCATAGCATTCTTCGCATACATCAAACCCAGCCCCGCTGCAACTCAAACAGTGCCAGTATACATTCATGTGTCTCTCAGAGCAACCATCGCAATATGTACACCCTGACGGTGCACCGAAAAATTCCTTGATAGAAGGCATTGGTCGTGAGGTTATTAGCAAAGCTGTTTTCTTAAACATGCGTAAAGAGTCGACAATATCGCTCCGACATTTTTCGTCTGGCATCTCATCTAGTGCGTCAAGCACAATAAAAGCCTTGTCGTACTGAGAGATTGCGCTACCAAGGAGTTCTTTGAGTTCCTCAAGTGTTGGACGTGTCTCTTTCTTGTAGTGCGCCTCGTGCAATTCGCTCAACTTTTTATCTACAACAAATCGTTTTTGGATGTGCTGCTTGAGGAGGCTTGCGATCAGAGGCTGGACAGATTGCGTTTCCACATCATTGTAGTTGCAGTAAAGCATGAACACTGCAACATTATGCTCTTGGTATAGCTCACGTAGCCTCTCAATCACGATAGATGCAAGAAATGTTTTTCCTGCCCCGGGTATTCCAGGGCACCACATAACCAAACTATCTTCACGCCTCCACCTGTCAAAGGTTTCCGACTCGAGAAACCATGCCCCCGTACCTTTGCTTCTACCTCTGATGATTGTTTCCTGTCGAGCCAGAAAGTTGAGAGGGGTAAGCCAGTCTATGACGGCTTTGACCTTCTGGCTTACCAGTGCATCATTCACTTTCGTACCTACAGCCAGACTAGCATGGTTGAGAACCAACGAAACCGACGATTTGAGTCGCTCAATTTGACTCACGGTCTCTTCGACATCCTTTTTATCGATCAATGGCCATCGTAGAGTCTGTAGAGCTTTGCGATGCCCGGTCTGTGGTTTCAACTTCATACTCAATCTTTGTATAGCCTCTCGGATTTGATCAAACACACCATTGGGCACCTGGAGAGAGCGCACGCCTTCGAGCCAAGCTTCTTCGTGTGAGTTTGTCGGTTCTAATTGCCCTTCGAGAAGTTTGAGCACCATCCATAAGGAATTGACTTCAGTGGTAAGCCTCAATCGGTCCTTACCGCCTTCTCTCATGCTCCCAAGAAAGCTGACCACCTGAAAAGTGGCAGTAGTGATGGCAGTGACACTGGCCAAGATACTCAGTGGATCCATGGCTCTGTCCTGGACTATCTTTAGGTTATCCAATCACAATGGTCTGGGCAGAAAATTCCAGAGCACGATCGAGCACTGTTCTTTCTTGATGTAGACCGATATGGGAAACAGAACTAAACACAGTCTAGGTATCACGCTGAAGACGTCGTTGCACCGCCTACCTTGGGCTTAGGTGTTTGATCTTGTGGGAGTCTCAAATAGGAAGGTGATATTGTCGTTTAAGGCCTACCCCGCACCGCCGCACTAAGCCAATCAGATAAATATGCCGAGCTTCCAATCGCTTAATCATCTTTATTTCCAAGATCTTAACGCTGCTCCCAAGATTCGCAATTTACTTGGAAAAAAGAGAAACTCGAAGTCCTGCGAATCATAAACACTCTCTCTACTACTGTATACAAAGCTAGCAGGTCAATGTCTCTTCAATCTGCTCAAAGTCTCGCATGCAAATGAACTCTCGCGTGGGTTCCAAGTCGAGTATCAGCCAGTATCACTCGGAGCGATGGAGAGATCCATCGCTCGTCGTGCATGGACAACAAATCACATCATTAGTCAAAGATGATATGAATCCAAAGATATATTTCCATACCTGCCTGATTGGATTCTATCATCCGTAGAAAGTCACGAGTCTAGGTATTATCCAAAAAAGTCATCAGCTATGTAACCCAAAGGCCAGCGTAAAAGTGCCTGAGTGATGGCTAATTCAAGTGAGCAATCTTCCATTGTCGAGCATGGATTCGCTGCCCAGATTATATCAGTAAGGCACACAACAGAATCACAGCTTACTTCATTGACAGCTTCCTTTCCGAGATTTTTCATGCAAGCCGTTATCGCACACTAGGATTCTACCTTCTAAAATCAGACAAGGCCGGAAGTCCGCGGCTTAGTGGCTGCTTATCCAGACCATGTCCACCAATTACAACCATAATTCTACTATTTCATATGCAAGCCTGCCGCCACTAAACGCCGAATCCAACGCCGAATCCAAGCGTTTTCCCCCCACATATACTCTCTACATTCTAAGAATCAGAAATGCACGGGGATTCGATTGTTCCTTTGACACCTCTCGCAAAGACTTCGTCAAGATCACAATGACTATACTTGCAGTTCTCTTCTACGCCCTGTTCATAAGTAGTACATATGGAAAGCTAAGCGAAATTGCTCGTCGAGGTGGATATAGTAAGCGGACTGTAGAGGATGTGCACAAAAGAAAACTCAACGCGCGAGCTTTGAACCATACAAGTTTACGGTACTACAATAATGATACCGAGAAATATTTCGTCGAGTCTCTGCCGGAGATTCCCCAGAACTATCTCACGGAAATGTACAGCGGACTGATTCCCATCGACATGTCCAACGCAAGTCGGGCTCTGTTTTTCGTCTTCCAGCCGAGAGTAGGGCCACCGGTGGATGAAATTACCATTTGGCTGAATGGCGGACCCGGATGCAGTTCGCTCGAAGGATTCCTCCAGGAGAACGGGCTCATACAGTGGACGTGGGGTCAGTTTGATCCCACGATAAATCCTTACTCTTGGGTCAATCTTACCAACATGCTGTGGGTTGAGCAGCCCGTGGGCACAGGCTTCTCAATCGGCACACCGACAGCCACTTCGGAAGAAGACATCGCGGCAGATTTCGTGAAATTCTTCAAGAATTTCGAAGACATCTTTGGCATCAAGAAATACAAGATCTTCGTTACTGGCGAAAGCTACGCGGGGCGATACGTGCCGTACATTGCGAACGAGATGTTGGACCAGAACAATACCGACTACTATGATTTGAACGGCATTTTAGTGTATGATCCATGCATCGGTTCGTACAATTCTCAGAATGACATCACTGTCTATCCGTTCGTTGAGCAAAACAACAATGTCCTGAATCTCAACAAGTCTTACCTGGACACGCTTGGAGCTCTTGATGAGAGTTGTGGATTCGCCTCCTTTCGCGAGCAGTATATGAGCTTTCCTCCTAACGGTACCCAGCCTGTTCTATATGAGAACTGCACGGCAAATCCGGATTGCTGTACCTGGAATAGTGTCTACGACGCCTCTTATGACCCCAATCCATGCTTCAACGTGTACGAGATTGGGCTACAATGCCCGATTTTGGGGGATGTCTTGGGGTTCCCAACAGATCTGCAATTATCCTATCCATCGCAGCCGGTATACTTCAATCGTACGGATGTCAAGCTGGCAATGCACGCTCCGATGGATGTTGACTGGATGGAATGTGCGCCCAACCCTGTCTTCGTTGGTGATGACGGCCCCGAAGGCGAGGGCGATAGCTCTGCCGATCCAATCCAGAAGGTGTTACCTCGTGTCATCGAGGCTACTAATCGCGTCTTGGTGGCCAATGGTGATCTAGATCTCGAAATCTTGACCAACGCAACCCTCCTGGCGATTCAAAATATGACGTGGAATGGAGCGCTGGGTTTCCAGTCGGAGCCTGCAACGCCCATTGATATTAAGCTGCCGGATCTGCAGTATCAGTCTCTCTTTTCCTCGCAGGGCTTTGATGGCTTGGATGCACATCAAGGTATCATGGGTGTCCAGCACTATGAGAGAGGTCTGATGTGGGCCGAAACATATCTTAGTGGGCACATGGAACCCCAATTTCAGCCTAGGAGTAGCTATCGACATTTGCAATGGGTTCTCGGGAGAATCGATATGCTTTAGTCGGGGTCGCTGGGCAAAATTTTGAAGCCTTGGTAGCATCTTGATACTTGAGAAATATAATGAACGATGATCTAATGACCCCTTCAAATTCTCTCTGTCGCCGTCGCCAATGTTAGGTTGACCTCTCGTCAAGCTCCCCAGTCCACACCACTAGTTGCTATCCCTTTTGCAGTGATAAGCATTCGCAGCTAAGCGAATACGGGATGCTTCAGTTTTCAAATGCTTTGGGATCTGCATATATTTCCAACAGTCTCACGTAATCCAATTTGATCTTAGAATGTCGAGTTGCGCCAATAGCGTATCCAAAGAGTCCCCGTACCAGAGTGTCTTGCGAAGATCTAAGTGGAACCCACTCGGCAGGCTAGCGCAAGAGCAGTCTTCTCCATACGTCTGGATGAAAACAAAGGCCATGAGTTTACGGTTTGTCTAGTGGTACTGAGACCGACGGTTGACCAGAAATTTGTCGAACCTTGCTTTGCTGACAGAGCCTGCCAGAATTTCTGGAAATGTGTGAACTCCAGTGTAAATAGGCAAAGGTATTCAGGGGTACGTGGGGATGAGCATTGTACATCTCCAATGAGGAGTTCTCCTTTTTCTTTTAAAAAACCCACTGCTAGCTACCTCCATGCGCAAGTAAGGATCTTTCGGAGCCTATGTCACTTGATCCAAATCGCACGTACTTACTATCTCATCCAGAATCATCGCGTCCCCATACCATACACTTAAATGCCAGGCTCTACGATGGAATCCCTCGACCATTACAGTCAATGGGAAGCATATTATGGGAGTGGGGAAGGGAGCAAGAGTGACAACTCTAATCTTTGAGACTGGACGGAAATGAGACGGTCGCGCTATATCAGGGATACTTGATGAGGGAGGGAATCGCGCGGTGCCAGTTCAAGTAAGGCTTTCCTGGTATAAGGATAGAGCTCTGGAACATCATTTCTGCAGAATCGCATCTGTGACGTCGGTGGCTCCGTGCTCGAAGTCATTAAGAGCAAGTCTCCTCTTAGAGTCTTCCGTCTGGACGACCTTACTGATGTGCACGAGTCAAAACAGATCCCTGTTGGTCAATTGATATGCTTACGAGAAAGTCCTATTTACCACTATCACCAAGGCCCCAAACAGCCCAGATCAGGTTTATACTGACAGTTGAACCTCAAACAGCAGCATGTGCACTCTTCTCCTAGTCAGATCAAACCCCTTCTATATAACAATCCAACAGATGAATTGACGTTTGGCTTCCACGTCGTGCAAACGCAGGGTAAGGTGGTAAGCAAGATAGTAGGATCGACCAAAGTCACAGGCTCGTATATCTACTCACACCTTGGCTGCTACCATGACAAAGCCTCAAGGGGTCGATTACCCTGCACAAGGGGATATGACAACATTTCGAATACCAATGGTCTGTCAACCAATAGCTCAGGCTGGCAAATAAATCTTCGCTGAAACGGAGAACGAAATGGAGCGTTGGCAGGGTATTACACCGCCACACAGCGCCTACAAAGCCGATGAAAGCTCTGCACATACTCCTGCGCTGGTGATACGTCGAAGATCTGCGGCGGTGTCCGTAGATATACCCCGGACAATGATACGAAATCAGCTAGCGGACCAATCACCAGCAATCAGATCGGAAAACAAAAACATATCGGCTGATCCATGTACTTCTAGTGATTTCCATAGGGAAAACGAGCTTCTGTCTAATCATCCTCTTTGGCGATGGAAGAAATGCCTCGTAGAGTGACCACTAACTCACATACTATGGTATAATACTCGAACGAGTGCTACTGTGGCAACGTTATTAATGCTGGCTCTGTTCACCAGCCCAACTCTGATACTTCTGTCAATGATTGCTCGATGGAGTGCGGTGGCAACATCACCTCGCGAGTACTGTGTTAACATATCAACCTTTCAGCGACGACGACCGCGACGGTAACGCCTGGTGCATCTTCAGTCGTGGCCTTTGCTGGTAGGTATTGCGTATAGCTTCATCGGCTGTTATACAGATAGTGCAGCTAATTGCGCGCTCACGGGCCTTGCGAATCCTGTCATTGGTGCGATTTGAGTTTTGAAACTTAAGCTACCGCTTGCGCCTTTTCACGTACTTTTGTTCTGAATACAGCGTTGAGTGCTACTGCGGCAATACTTTAATAGGAGGTAAAATTCTCGCTACTGGCAAGGCTCCCAATGGTTGAACCACGAACCGGCTAACTAATAGTTGAACCAGTCTAATTTGGTAGTTGGTTGGTTGGTTCCTAGTATAATTAAGTAGTTGGTGGACTGGTTTATAATTATTGGTGAACTGGTTCAACTAATAGTCCAGATTTCCTCGAGATTTATTAGCGCTAAGCCTCTTTGGGTTAGCGTCCTTCTGAGACGCTAACGCGAAGAGGCTTAGCGCAATTTTTTTTGATGTACTACGATTTTTAGGCCTAAACCAGTAGTTGAACGGTTCAACTACTGGTTCAACGGTTTGTACTTCTCAACCAACTACGAACCGTGTATATAGCCTCATTTGAACCAGTTCAGGCTTTTTGAACCAACGGTTCAACCGTTGGGAGCCTTGGCTACTGGTGGGAGTGACCTGACGTACAATCAGAGCGACAAGGCTTGTGACGGTAGTGCCCAACAATATTCCGGGGGACTAATTCGATTGAACATTTGTCAATAGAATCTTTCGCTCGCTTCTGCTTCCTCTACTATTCCCATCGTCACCGCCTAGGCAACATTTTCAAATTTCAGCACTTCGTCGATTTTTGACACTGCGTTGTCCCCTACCCTGGGAGGATCCTCGGGCAGAGGTTTCTATAGACTCTGTTGAGCAACTGAGTCAACGTGGCTTCTGCCATTTTATTTCCTGGAACCTCCTCGGCTTTTGTCTTTTCCTCGAGCTCTCGCACATTGGTTTCTGGAATCTCTTCGGTTACTAACATTTACGCCACCACCTCTATTCTCAGTTGTGTCCACACCCACTGGTCCAATCCACGTGCCAACGGTCAGCAGCTACACCCATCAAGGCTGCTGGAACGATACACAGCAGAACAGCAACACCCGCACACTCAGTGGATCTGCCTACTCCAACGCTATCGGTATGACTATTGAGCTGTGCGCTGCCGAGTGCACTGGTTACGCGTAGATGGGTATCGAGTATAGACAGGAGTGGTAAATTTTTCTCGCCTGGGATGGGCCTGAAGAAAGTTGCTGACTGGTGTATAGACTGCTCTGCTGTCCAGACATCTTCGATGGCTAGACTTGCTCCGCAACCCATATAAATATACTGCATAGCTACCCACACATCTAATATGTTTGCGAAGCAAGGGTGCGGCACAGCGCCCAACGCAGGCAGTGACAATCAGTCATCGACTTTTTGCAATGTACTATGCGCGAGGAATAGTTTGGAGTACTGTAGAGGTATTTGGCGGCTAGATATGTATCTGGTCCAGAAAAGTAGCCGGCTCTCAACACCGCTTTCATCTTTGGCCGTGTCGACCATGTCTCCCGTCTTCTCGAGTGTGGCAAGCTATATCTCATCTGCTACCTCGAATAGATCCGCAACGACATTAGTATCCTCGACCAAGCTAACGTCGCCTGTCCTATCTTCCCTTCCGTCGTACTCTAGTGGAGGTGTATCTGCCGCTTCCTACATCTTTGTCATATCATCATCGATCTCCTCGTCCATCCCAGGCTTCACAAGCGCCCCGAATACCGTATCTGTTACAGCTTCATCTATGACGTCGTCGTCTGGGACTTTCATGTCCAGAGATATGGTCCAAGCCTCCCTTTCATCATCCGGCTCAGCGGTTTTGATCGTATCATCCGCTGCAAGTTCATCGTCTACTGCTCTCGCTTCTATGACGGTTTCGTCCTTGGCCATATCCTCGAGTCAGCTATCATCTACCATACTATCATCCTCAATGAGGTCCTCTAGCCAAGGCTCGTCTACTACAATACCTTGGACTATCATCTCATCCAGCAAAGCATGTTCAAATTCACCATCTTCCCGCCCCATATCCTATAACATGCCCCCTTCTACTATGCTATTCCCCACAACACTATGATCCCCTCAACCCTGTCTACCATCATCACGACGAAGTCCTCAACAGTATCCTCAACCTTATCTTCCAAAGTCTCTACTTCTCTCTCGCCCACCAGTCCACCAATCTACCCCCAATGGTCGGCGAGCTCTCCTCCACCGGCTGGTCTTACCTGGGCTGCGCACCAACGACTCCGTAAATTTGCGCCATCTCCAGCGGCTACTACAGCAGCACCTCCGGCATGACCATCGAAGCTTGCCAATGCTACTGCAGCCCTAACGATAAGAATTTCAACCTTGCCGGTCCGGAGTAGGGCCCAGAATGCTACTGCGGCTCAGGTCTCCGAAAATAGCCACTATAGGCCATACAGGCTAGACCCAACCCTGAAGTTGAGCTCGTACAACCTAACCACCTATCAGCCACCCACGACTGTCCAGCAAGCTGGCTGCTAAGTCTCCCAAGGCTGCCACAACGAAGCGGAGAACGAACGACTACTCAGCGGACCCTCATACACAGACACCACCGGCACGATGGTCGAGTCGTATGTCAATTTCTGCCAGACTTTCACACCGACGATGAAACATACCGAAGTCGACTAAAGGCAGGAGTGCTATTGCGCGGCCAGTCTACCTAATACTGCCACCGTGGCCAGTAGTGCAAAGCAGCTGCAACAAGCTGTGCACGGGCAGCCGCAAGGAATACTGTGGTGGGAGCAGTGTGTTGAATGTGTATGCGTACAATGCGACAAGCGCCAAGGGGAATACGCTACGGGGATCAATCCTGAATTAGTCTTTATATTTGTTGTTTTGCTCGGTTTATGTGAAAGGACGGATAGGGAAGAGTCAATGGCGGTGGGGAAAGGCACGTTGATTAGTTGACAAAGGAAAATTTATAGACTTGCATCTACAACTGCGGTATTAAACTTGTAATTAGACACTTTAATAGATAGACTTAGATAGACGGAAACTAGGGAACAGGATAAGCAGCTCTATTGTGAAGTTGACCGAGAGTGAGACGCACGATCTCCGTGTCTTGTCGAGTCAAATTCCAACTTCGAAGTCACAATGACATTGTGATATCACGAGATGCCATTTGCCACCGCGAGCTGCCGGCTCTATTTTTGGGTTTACCGTGCCGTGACAGCGCTAGGTAACATCGGCCAATCTGACAGCCATTGCTACACGACGTTACTGCATGGACTGGCGCTGCAACTTCACGTATCTTCTTTACACTCATTTACCTCATGAAACGTTTTCATTATTGCAGTATACTTGCATATGAAGTTAGACGATATTTGCTATTCGAAAGGACTGAAAGAAAAAACCGAAACGAATGATGCCCCATAATGCAATTGCGTATATACTCTAGCAACTTGATTATTGAACCGCTCTCGGGAGGATTGACTTGCTAATCTCTTCCGCCCGAATAGTAGTGTCGGACTTCTCGTTTCTGAAACCGGCAGATCTTGCGCTAGAAGTCACCGGCGCCCAGACGGAGCATTAAGCTAAGCCAATCGGTACAAAAACCTTCAGATGACCCAGTTAGCTCTGGATCTAAGCATGGGCCGGCGTCATGAATTGCAGGGTATGCGCTGCAACGTGCCCAGTCCACTTCAGCATCCGGATCCGCGCTGATAACGGCGCAGCAACGACTGAATACCACGTGCACAAAATGTTTCTCCTTCCTCTTTCTCTTCCGTAATGTCTATTTTACAATATCTACCAGCAATAGCTCTCTCACTTCGTGCGCAATCACTTACCTGCCGAATCGCTGGACTAAACAGTCTCGATTTCTAATGCGATAACCGAAATGGACGTGCCTCCGATTGGCAAACCCGGCTTCGACCTCCACGCGGACCAGCGTGGCCGAATCATCGGAAGTTTTGCAGCAATTATCACACTCTCCATCATTTTCGTATTTCTACGACTTCTTTCCAGGAAGCTCTCGAGGGCAGGATACTGGGTGAGCTTACAGAGTTCGATACAGAAGTCAGGTACTGATAGATTCTTGATCATAAGTGGGACGATCTCTTTACCGTGGCGGCACTGGTAAATCACCTCTTTAAAAGCAGCTGCCCTTTAATCGCAACGCTAATGGGTCAAGATCTTCTCGAATATATGTTGCATAATACTCCTGATAGGTACGAAGTAGTCCTTGGAGTTATTGATTCGCAGACCACTCATGGGATCTCTAGAGATCCCTAATGGCTTCGGAAGACACATCTACATTTGGGGTCCGGTGGAGAGTATTGCAAAGGGGAGATTGTGGTTGAAGGGTCTATTTGTATTCGAGATATTCTTTCACACCTCAACTACTCTCTCCAAATTCGCGATGTAGGTGATCAATTCCGACCTAGGTTCTTAGTCAAAAGCTGACCAATCGATGATATCGACAATCAGACTGGCATTTTACTACCGTATTTTCCCAATCCGTCTCTTCAGACACGTAGTAATCGGGTTTGCACTGGCTTCTTTGCTTTACATGGTCGCGATTGATCTTACCATAATATTCCAATGGTACATCGATTCTGCGTCTCTGTCACCACTACTCAAGCTAAGATATCCAGTCATCCTGTTCACTACGCCTGGGATCGAGTCGACGAGAGTGTAGAGGGTCACTGCTTCAATGTTGATGACTTCTTCATAGGCAGCGGCTCGGCCAACGTCCTTCTCAACTTTTTAATCTTCATACTGGTAGGTTTCAAATGTTTTCCGCCCCGACAGAGAGCGATTCTAACATTCTGGTAGCCGATACCCCTTTTATGGCGCCTTCGCACAACTTTCAAGCAGCAAATTGTTCTGACAGTTCTCTTCACCTTGGCTGGCTTGTACGTTTTAGCGCAAGGGTCGCTTTTTGTCGGGTAGCTGACATGTATTTCAGTGTCGTCCTAGTGAGCATCATCTGGGTTATCGTTCTCTCTAGACTTGAGCAGACCGATCTCACCTGTAAGTATCCCTGTACTGCCTCACCCTTACTCAACCAACGCAATTCGCAGGGGACTACATCAACGCAGGCATATGGTCCGCATTAGAGCCCAACATGGCCGTCATCTGTGCCTGCATCCCTAGTCTCCGACCCCTCGTCAGCGTAGCTGGCAAAGGTTTTGCCAACGCCCCCTTGGTCAAAAGTACTCTACATTCGGCAGGCGCCGTATCGTCGAGGCGGATATGGGGTAGCAGCAAGGGCAAGTCGAGCGACGGGACCTTCAGCCAACTTGATGAACCGGATGATCTCCGACCACTCGGTCACGATGTGGCCGTTCGAGGTGGCAGAGTCGGCCAGAGCCAGCCAGATATCGAGGAGCTGGAGATGCCTCAGTCCGGTATCAATGTGAGGACGGAGGTCATTCTGAGTACCAGCGATAGGCTGCACTACAACGACAGGTTGTTTTAGAGAACATGCAGAATGAATCTCATTATGAAACACTCATTTCCTCAAACTTGTGCATTCAGTACTTACCATCAGAGATACTATCGAGACCTTCAATGGCCCTAATCCAGACTTTAGCCACTCACCTCACTCGCCTTCTAGCACAGCGAATCTCGGTGACCAATTGAGCAAGTAAGTCCACGCCACTCACGTCTTTCAATCCTTGCGGAGGAAATGTCCGGATCCACACGCACTCCTAGCCGCAGAAGTTCCATAAAATTCCTCAAAATTTGGGAGCTGTAAACGGAAAAAATGAGCCAATCAAGAATACTTGCTAGTTTCAGAGCTGCCACTCCTCGCACTCGGATCAATCAGCGACCATACGATCATTTCAATTCCACCCTTTGAGCCGGCAACCTAGAATAATCTGAACGAAAGTATCACCGTGCCATCATCTCGGACGCCAAAGCGCTGGCGGCTAGATCATCCCCCACTCTCGCACTGATCTGCCTGGCATGTCGCTTCTACCACGATCACGCTACTATATTATGCGCAAGCCGCAACACAAAGCCGATATCCATAAACCCCCTCGTGTCCTAAGTTTGTGCACTTAAATTTTTATCGCGACTAATCCAAGTGTAACCATGACTAAAAGTACGTGTCTCGCCTCGTTGATGATTCTTGCTTGCCACTATGTCTGCGGTATCGTTCTGCAAAGTCCGCAGACGATTTCTCGACCCGCTGTGAACAGTGTAGGGCTGAACAGGTACGCCATGGTCAAGCAAGGGAGTCAAATGGTTCTAACGAGCCATCAAGTATACAAAATGATGGGCAGCAGGGAATTTGCCTTGCTACTGGGTCCGATTCTGCGAATTTGTACGTTGTGAAAGTACAAGTACGTAGTCTTCCGACTCTGACTTAGTCTTAGATCTGCAACAAGTCTCTCTTTCACCCCAGAGTTGCCCCCCGAGGGCCTCTTCGTAGAGTTTCAATACACTCCTGGTGGAATGATGAGCAAGCATGACATTTGGATTGCGATTACGCGCGCGATCACCGACGCCGCTATCCAACACTGGAACGCAATGATAGTGGGAACAATCCAGTATCCAGTGGTATCGAACGTGAGAATCATATTCGTCAGTTCTGTGGAGCCTCCTAGATACCATTCAAAAACTATCATCTGGACCTTGATGGAAGTTTTTAACTTTGTCACTCTGGAGAGGCATTACTCCAATAGCTTTTTCAAAACCTTTACTGGAACAGGCTCAGCTAGAAGAAATCTTGGTGTTGCTAGTATCAAGAGTACTCTCTCAAGCGACTTAAAGGCGCCAACAAATTCATCGGTCCTCGGCTTGTCGAACGTTACTGCTTTGAACCTGGATCCTTCAGACCAGGTCTCCGACAGGAATATTTCGACTTTGCAAGCAAATAGCAGGCGTCTTACTATTGTACTCGACTATTTGGAAAACGGTGCAACGTTCAGCGACAAAGGTTTTTTCAATATCATAATCACTTTACTCACCTTTGGAGCTCAGCATGACCCCAAAAATGCTCCTAGCGGGGTGTTAAGTGCCTACAACCAAGATGAAAACTATACCCTCACAATCGAGCCTACGAGCTATGCAGCGCGTGGGAATTTGCCGTGGGGTCTGGCACTCCCGGCGTTGGGTTACTTGCCCGCCGAAATGCTGAAACAAAGGCCCGCAGGCCGTTGGGCAGAGCTGGAGGGAAGAGTCAAGTTGGACGGTGCTTACATTGGTAAGATTCACATTGTCAAAGGACGCAACCAGGTGCAACAAGCGGACTTGTGTGGAAATGCAGCGTTGCACTCTATTGACACTGGTAGCAACGGCAATAACGTAGAGTGACTCTAGAACGAGTCTCGGAAATGCAGCTTGGTGTCCCACAAATCATTTGTCTCTGAGTCAAATGTCATTTTCTATGGCTAATCTTGTACCCTTTATTGTTCCTTCTATGACACCATCTCTGATATGGCCCTGTCGGAATGAAAGCTTGTTTTCCATATCTGACACTCTGCACAATACTATACCGTCCGCTTCAATCTCTTCTATAGGCAATGGTCACATTTCCTTTACACCTACCTATGTTGACCACCTCCTTCCAAAGGAGGCGGCAAGCACTAGTGCTCCGATTTGTCGCATCACGGATATCATTGCTCTCTTGAACTTCGTGCAGATCTCAGCCTCACAATGATTGTTGTGAGTCTTAATAACCCCTAGCTTTGACGAACAACCTGGACAGAGTTTGAGTTCTCGCCTGCTTTTGATACCTGATACCGCCTTCACTTCCTCTCGTACTACTACTACTGTTGTATCAATTGTGATAAAACCGAATCTTATTGGTCATCCATGAGCAACGCTGTTATCGTTAGATCGTACGGACTATTAGTTGACATCTTTTTTCCATGAGACGTATAGTCCCTCTCTCAATACGGCTGTAACGTCCATATGTGATTGTGCAATCCACCGACATCTAGTATTCATAAGCGATGTGCAACACTGGCTTCCCATCAAAGTGATTAATAGCAAGGGACCAGCGATAGCTGGCGTAAATCGAATAGAGTAGTCTGGGCTCCATCGTTTTGGATACACCAGAGCATGTACTTGCAAACAGCGCGAGCTTTTAAACATACAGCTGTCTTAACTTCCTTGATTGTATTTGGCTTTGTTTTTGCAACGAATGAAATAAGGTGGAATAGCAGGCGTGTCAATGGAAGGGACCTACATGTACTGTATGTCTAAAAGCTTTTTGAGAAGAGATCGAATGCAGAGATATAGAGAGGACACAGGAATGACTTCCCAGAATGTTGGGGTTCGCACAATTCTATGGTCTTGGTCATGGATTACGGGACCGCGTCTTTGAGATAGACCTTAGTGTATGACGAATCTCAAGCAATAAAAGGGGATCGATCTAGTCAGCGTAGACCTCCTCAGTGCTTATACGAATAGCGCTATCACCGAAAAGTATGTAAAGAGGCACCATGCTTAGACGTTAACTTTCAAGTACCTACTACTCTCTTCAACTTGCTGGGTTTCTCCATGGAAGGTCCTTTGTCATGATTCACGAGTCTTGTGGGTTGAAATCAACGGCAGAGGTCTCGGAGAGAGACTGCAAGCCAGGAACCGCTACTATTGGCCGGTAGGTTGCAAGCCTATCTTTTCAGTCACAGTTCCATCGCACGAGCGCAAACGAATCACGAAGAAAGCATCAGGAGGCACCAATAGTTGTGAGGGGTATTTGAGTCTGACGAAGTGACTCTTAGGCGGCTAGTCTCGACCTCCATCTATAGGATTAAGCGATGCTTCCGCTTTCAGCATTTCTCCCACTTCCCGCTGCAATTGTGTGCGTCTGGAATTTTGAAGTAGGAGCGTCTAGTAGCTGGAGCTCCATTGATCCATTGTCCTTTGGTTCTCTTGAAGAGCTGCCCCAGTGAGGGCGTAGATCGGAGAGACCACTCCTACCAGATCTCTCAACGCTTGAACCAGCTTTATTCTTTGCACGGTCGCTCGCGGATTTGCGTCTCTTGTCGACCACATAAACCCTGAAGCTTGCTAAACATGCGACTGTGACGGAAACGGAATGCTCAATGGTAGACCACGCATCAATCCAACTTGGACCAGAAGGCGGACGGTCTGGAGCATTCAGGCTAAAGCGAATGATAGCGAAAATTGTTATGATAAGATTTGAGCTGAAAAGTGCTGATAGAAGGAGCCTCTGCCTGTGAAGAGTCTGGGATGACTTTAGGGCGAGGGTGACTGGTATCAATGTAACTTGAAAACTCATCAGTCTGGTCGTTACAAAATCCGAGCTTAAAGTGTGTACTTACTAAAGATGTCTGTACTCAAGTCTGCTGCGAATTGGTATTTAATAGCCTTGTTTTTGAGATTCGTCCTAAAGCTAATGGCATTTAAGAAAGCATAGGCAAAAAGACTGCCGATGTAGGTAAGAATAGTAAAACCTATTGCTAACCACCAGGCTCGGCGAAAAGCAACCAGACGCTTCGTGAGATCATCGTAGTATGCAAGGAAGGAACCTTTGACTGCCCAGATACCGGTAAAATAGAGATAAGCAACTGCCCACTGATACTTGGCGAATGAATCTCCTACAGCCTGATAGTTGGAATGCTTGGGGCTGTGATTGATTTGCACGTCCTGGTAGGTGTAAATCGTAGGAATCATGACGGTAGCGGCGATGTCGGATGCTAGCAGGCAGGTCAAGGCAAGGACCACCAAGCCATCATCGACCATCAAGCGATGATAAACTTTTATTCGAATGGCTATACGCGCGGTCAGGAAAGCTAGGGCAATGCCGAACAGAATCCAAATGATGGTCTTGATGGTAAATTTCTTAGTCTGTTTCAAGCTTCTGATGATGAGTGACACTTACAAGGAATTGAGTCTTAGATAGCGTCCTCCGCGTCATGATGGAGTCCAAACGCTGCACCTTGCGTCAGCATCAGATCTACTAAAGTAAAATAGAAGAACTTGTCCATCTTTAAGCGTCTAAAGTAGTATCATAGCATACAAGAGCCTCTCTCGTATTTTATGCTCTCGTATTTATGCCTTTGATTTTGCAGATCCGCACGAAGCCAATGCATCATAAATAGCGCAGGGTGGAGGCAGCAGCTTGAAGATTCTTTCCTCGGAAACCAATCATGGAAGCTAGCTGAGACATGATGACCAGGAAAACCGCACCCGAATCCCACAGAAATGGAATGTACGAACCGGGGGGAAGGAAGGAAGCGGCCAGGGAACCTTATCCGGAATCCAGCCCGAAACAGCCGGTGTGTCCTGGCGCCAATCACTCAACTTCCCGAGCTCCAGCGCGGACATTCGAGATCCAGCCCCCGCAAGCCACGCCGAATCTAGAGGGGCCCCAACTCCAAAAAGAGCGACTTGCAGTGATAATGCAACACACCATGACATCTCGTATCAGCCATCTCGATTCAGAAATTTGTTTTGTTCATCATCGCGTACCAGTACTTCATGACCACCCACGGGTCCCAGAAATGCTCTGCTGCACCAGTCTCGCAGTCTCAGCCGCACAGCCTTCTGCAAACAACTGAATAAAATTAGTATGGCACCATCTAGCCTATGGTTCTTTTCAATCCTTCTGGTATGGACCAATTATCATGTCATCATTGCAGGCACACAATCGCATTTTGACGACTCTTTGCCTTCTCCAATATCTGCTGCGGCCATTCGTGACTCCGCAGGATCTAATCGCAATACATCATGTCGTCCTGGATCTGGGAAAGAGCACCACCAAATTGTCAATGGTTCTGGTGAGATCTGGCCCTACCAGATGTACAAATCAGCCCCTTTTAATCCTCCGGAGCTGAAGATCACAATGAATGGTCAGCCACTTGCTTCCGGTCTCCTCTTCATCAGTCCAAGTGATGAAGGCACCGTCAAAGCCACCAAAAGTGCTGGGCCGCTAATCATGACCGATGCTGGACAACTTGTCTGGAGCGGTCCGATTTCGAATGCCAATAATTTTCGTGTTGCATCTTTTGAGGGTAGTGCCATTTTGACCTATTGGAGCGGATTGAGCACATCAGCTGCAAACATTGGACACGGATACGGCAACGTGACATTTCTTGATGCTACCTACAACGAGATCCTTGTCGTCTGCCCCAAATTTGGGCTCTCGACGCCTGATAATACTACATATCCGTGTGAGGCTGACCTTCATGAGTCTTTCGTCACGGATCGAGACACCCTTCTTGTGACAGCGTATAATGTCACGACGACAGATCTCTCGTCAATCGGTGGTCCAGTCAAGGGTTGGGTTTATGATTGCCTGTTTTTTGAGCTTGATCCAAGAAGTGGCGATATCTTGTTCCGATGGAGTGCTCTTGAGCATGTTTCTGTCAGTGATACAAAATTGAAATTAGCTGATCATGGAGGCTTGAATCGATCCATACCATTTGACTTCTTCCACATTAACTCTGTCGTAAACATTGGCAATCAGTTCTTGGTGAATAGCCGACACTTCTGGACCACCTATCTGACTACGGCAAAAGGCGACATCATCTGGACCCTGCAGGGAGATACTGGTGGCGACTTTGGTGTCTTACCTGAAATGGGTCATTTTGTAAGCAAATAAATATCTCTTATCTTGCCTTCTGCGTTGACCAAAAACCCGCAGGCTTGGCAGCATCATGCGCGTCCGCATAAAGTCACCGAGGCCTCCATCACCCTTTCTTACTTCAACAACTACAACGCAGGATACGACAACGGGACTCACCCGAGCAATGGCCTAGTGCTTCAGCTCTCGATGCCAGCAAACAGATCCAATCCTCCTCAGCTCATCGACCATCTCTCCGATCCATCCAATCCTATCTACGCTGATTCGCAAGGCTCTACCACATTTCTGCCCAATGGCAATATCTTCCTAGATTATGGTCAGATCTCCGTCTTGAAAGAGTTTGGACCCAGCGATCCTAGTGGTGGCGATGTTCGCTGGACCGCGAGATTCGGCTTCAACAACCTCGTTCAAAGCTATCGTGGGTTCAAGACAGAGTGGCAAGGTTTTCCTGCCACTCGTCCCGATCTTTTTGTTGAAGAGAATGGCGATAGTTGTCGGAAAGGTTATGTTAGCTGGAACGGCGCGACAAATGTCGAAGACTGGATCGTTTATGAAGGAGGTGCCGAAAATAAGCTGTCCCAGGTCGGTCGGCTTAGGTATCAAGGATTTGAGACCCAATTTGGAGTCGACCAGCCTTGCGTACAAGTTGCAGCGGTAGTAGGCGGACGAGTTTGTTCCAAGTCAAGCGTTGTATGCGCTGGTTCCAATAGCACCAGGCGAGGTTGAACCAATCTTACTACCTCTAGGGTCCCCACCAGAGCATGATCATTTATCAACTTCGGATACTGATACAATGCGGCGATATCATGTGATGAACATTTCCTTCAAGAAAAATTCAATCACGTCGTTGAGCAGCAATTTCGATTCTTGATACGATTACTTTGAAGCTTTGACGACGTTCCCAGAAAGAAACGTAGATGAAGGGATATATCTTGCTTGCAAGGACACAGACAGTTCTCAAGAGCTTACCGTACTGTTATAGCTGTTACGTCTGCATGTGAAAGACTTGCAAGATGACTGATGTTATCCCTGATTTCGGACTGGCCCTGAAGAAACCATCTGGGTGAAAGCCTGGCCTTGCTTTCCAGAATATCCATAGCACCTTTCGATGAATCCCCAGCCTTGTAGCAGAGTCCCCTGGTATCTGTCAGGACAATAAGGTCTTCATCAAAGGCTTAGGTCCAAAAGCAAGATTGTCATCTGGTTAATTTGAATGATGATTTCGCTTACATGATAGAAGAAGCTCCTGGTACCACGTCAGCAACCCTTACAATTTGCGAGCTCGAGGTCAAGTGAGATTTTTGAACGGCTATGTATCGTCTCCGCAGGCTTGGCATTCGCTAAATAAGAAGAAAGCATGTAAGTGAAAGGGGGAACTGCGGGTTTTGCAGTGGCCTGCTTGCATGTGGTGAAGCATTGCGAATTGTAGGGCGCGCGAGTAGGATAATTTTGCATTTACAGTTATTACTAGTAGCTTCAAACGAAAGACCTTAAAGAAAGATACTCGGTATTATAGTAGCTGAGACATGTTGAATCGAAGAGAAAAGCTGGGACAAGCGCAATCTTACTTTGAGGTCGAGTACTTGGTCATGCCGGTCGATGGCACGGGAGGAGATCGCTATCCACTAGCCAGGGAAGCCTTGTCAAAGACGAAGAAGCACGTACGTGAGGGAGCTGTGGCAAGGAGTAGTCACCGTCAAGCGAGTATCCGTGTTTCTGTTGTCACATGGACGACCAGCATTCACAGAGCTAAGCAAGCGGAAGGGTCTGAGAGCCCGGTGAGTCATAGCATAAAGTTTCGGCCCATCTTCAGCACTGCGGGTGTCGCATAACTTTAGCCACCGGGAATAATTCACGCATTTTATGTTGTGTACATCACATGCGTGAATATTGAGATCGCGGGCGTAAGGGGACATCGGTCGCTGGATCAATGCTGTCCGTGTCCTGGGAGAATGAAGCTGTATGAAAGTTTTCGCAAGTCGTGAGACTTGTCATCTTACACAAATTCGATTACATACTGTAAAAGAGTCGTGTACTCCGCAGTTATTTGAGGTCGTAATCACTTAGAAAAGTACAATGGAGGGTTTCGCGCGTGAAAGAAAATCGGCATGTGAGCATCAAAGGATCACCACTACTGCTCGTGGACAAGTAGTTTCCGCCTTACTAAACTTGAAGTGTCCCACGTGAGCAGCAAGCTACCTTCCTTCCTTCCTTCAAACTTCGGTACTTAGAAACGTCCCCAGCGAAAATCTCAATGCGCCGACATGATGAATATAGTTGCGCCTAAGATCCAATGAGACCACATTGAAAGCATAAAACGTCCACCGTCAAAATTATAGCCGAGTCCCTCTCATGGGTGATAAGTGTTCCTGAGTCGAGGGAATAGACTCGAGAAGGCGGTAAGAACGATGTTTGAAACCCACGGGAAGATGTCTGGGAGCCATGCGCTAAGGCGAGCCATCAGGCGGGGACTCTTTAGCTAAAACCTGTTAGGCCGGGACTTGAATGCAGGATCAGTAGCCTCACCTGGTCCGAAAATCAGGTCAAGAACAGGCTCAATCATCGGGTTGTTCCTTCCCCGTTCTGTGGAATTCCTTCTCTTGCAATTTGACTCGTGCCAGTACGGGAAATCGAAACCCGGAGGAAAGAAGCCAGAGAACTCCCATCCTAGTATCGAGGTGACTTGAAGAGTTTTTGGATCGGCCAGTATGCTGAATTGGTCAAGCATGTTATGGCAATAGACGTAGTCTTTGGTAGCGGAGGTCACTGATGGCCAGGGATAGCGCTTACGTCCATAATCTTCTCTTTTCGGCGGTCGTATGAACTCCCCATCACTATCCCCATCACTACAATCGATACCAAGTTTTTCACATTCCCGCTTCGTAAGGAGCTGAGGGAGATAAGCGGCTTCCAGATTTGGCGTCGGAACTACTTTGCCGCGCACGGTACCAAGTGTGTTGGATGTCAAATTGTTGAGCTGAGGAAGGAAGGTGTCATTGATGAATGAGGATACATTGCTCACAAGTGTCGCATAATCCTCTTCACTTAGAGTCTCCTCCAATTGGCCCATGGGAAGGCCGTCTACCAGTGCTGTCGTGAGACTGGCGACATCATTCTCTACCCCGAAATTGAGGACTCTAGGAACGGGAATGGTAGTATTTTCAGCAATGAAGATCAAAGCATCTCTCTCGTTCTCGAGGCGCTCGCGAGACCAAGTAACATAATCGATGAGGTCGCCATAAAAATCCTTGTAGAATTCGTGTTTGTAGAGCTGTCGCTGGGTGAAAGCTGTTGAGGTCAGGGTGTAATGCCGATCCGCAAGGTACTCCCATTCGAGGTATGGCCCCTCAGGCCCTTCTCTGCGGATCGGAATGAGTGAGGTGTCAAAGTCCTCCTCAGTAAGCTTGTCTCTGCGGATCGGAGTACCTCGCAGGGTAGCACCATCCACGAGAAGATGATCAAGTTTAATGTTGAATCCTGGGAACGGTTCCTCTGGGGTGGTCGCATCCTCTCCGCTCATAATAGAAGATGATGTAGAAGACATCTATGAGATTTCGAATGACGCGAAGGGAATGAGACAAGAAGAGCAGGTGAGACGAAGGGAAAAAAGAGAAAGAAAGAGGCGGAGTGGGAAGCTTTTGACTGAGAGAAGCCGCGGGAAACTATAGTCTAGTGTACAAGCTAAATCTTAGCATAAAACAATATAATCGCAGCATATCCAATCATTCACATGTGGAATTCATCTCATTCAAAGTATCTAATTCTGAGCATATAAGAATACCATCCCTGTATATCCAAACAATCACCTGTTCATTCCGCATACAATCCCTGCATATGCTGTCCAATGCAACCCATATCCAAATCGTTCCATTTCCAAATTGCTGATCCTGAGGCTATCATAATTCCATCCCCGCCTATCCAATCTCATCATGTGTCAAAATTGTTCCGTTTCCAAGTCGCCGATTCCGAGCAAAAAAAAAATCCAATCCCGGCATATTCAAGCTGTCCCGTGTCCAAGTCGTCCAACGTCCAAATCGCTGATTCGAGCATAAAAAAATACAATCCACGCATATATCCAAGTCGTCCCGATTCCACACCATCCATATCCCGATCACAGTCCAACCTTCTCGTATATCCCTTGCTCGATCCTATCTGTGAGTATAGTATCGACCACGACGCTACAACAAGTCAGTATCTGACTAGTTCTGCACCGATATGGGTCACCTACTCGTTCCCTGTTGTTGTAGCGAGGAGTGTGACGTACGCGCCGCCTGATGCCACAGAGTATGTTATCGCACATGGTCCAGGCGTTGACACGGCAATGGGGACAATTGATATCATCTGGGTGGACATCTCTCTGGCAGTGCATGCATTGGCCCCATTCCCGCATCTTGAACTTACAGAACTAAGATGCGTTGGTCTCGATTTCAGACTCTATAGAAGTTAGCAACTTCAGGGATGTAGCAGTACGGACCAAGGAATTAGAGAATTGAGAGATGTGTAGATTTCAATGGCTGGCTTTGACGGGGTCGATAGAGGGAGTGATTTTGTAGTTTGATATGAGGTGAGTGGGTTCTAGGAGATGTGTGATGTGTGTGTGATCAGTGCAATTTGCTAGTTTGATATGAGGTTTTTGGGCTTTGAGAGATGTGTGATGTGTCTGATGAGGTTGAACAACTGCGAGGTCAGTGATCTTTTATATTCATTGAGAAGAGGCGGAGCAGCGCGATCTCAAAGCAGCGCGGTTTGCCAGAGCTTGACGCGAACAGAACTGTTCATGATTCTTCTTGCGTTGAAAGCTGCTGCGAGCCAATCGTTCATTCGGTGCGAAAGAAATACATATTCAGTCCTTGAACTATGCTAAGGAGAAATCGCTTCCTCGTGGTCTGGCTACGGGATACACTCCTGAGTATACATAATCTACTTCGCCCTGTCAATTTTTTGAGCCGCAGTCGGACAACATATGCGGGGACTCGTCTAGTGCAAGAATGGCAGGGATGCGCGCACTTGGCTATCAAAGGAGTGAGCTGTCCTCGCGTCGATATGCTCACTTTTGTAACGCGTTGTTTTGCTTCGTAAAACCTCCATCGAAGTCAATAATGTGCTTTTGCCCCAGCGATTTATCACCGTTGGGGTCTGGGAGGAAGTTAGTGGTTGAGCCAATTAGACCAAACTCACTCGGCGGCTACCGCAAGGTTGGCGACCAGCCTCGTATTTTTACTTCCGTCCTAAGGCTTAGTAGTAGCAAGGCTAGAGGGACTTCTATGTTCGACGTCTCGAATGCCAACCCAATTCTGGACTAGCATGTACGAAAGTTCTTCTAAATGTGTACATGTGAGAGATAATTTCGACTTCCAGAGCTAAAGACGGCACAGCCTTTCACCCATCAACCATGTTCGCTTAGGCTGACCGTGAGAACCCAAAAGCGATCAGGAACTCTGACAGAGGGTCTGGAATGTTCTCACGCAAGCGTGAGTATCTACTGCATAGAGGCGGCATTGAGGACATGCTACCCTGCTTCGGACTAGAGCTTGTGGTGACGAAGGGAAGGATAAGAAAGCAATGAATTGTATGCATCTGGGTGCTAAGGGACATATTTGACACAGACTACAATACCCAGAAAGAATTACTCGGGGGCGAGAAGAGGTTGATCATCTTCATCTGGGTCGCGATAACCCCGGCGGTTCGTAAGATATGAAGTAGATGATCGAGCGCCCGCATCGTATCAGTCAATTTTCCCAGCACACTTGGTAATAACGGGTAGTCGACACATCGACTGAGCGCTCTCATCGCATCAATTTGAAGTTTCAGAAAATTTCAGAAAATTCTAAACGTATGGAGTCGACACTTGGTGAAAGCAGTAGTTCGGCCATTCACATCGTTTCAGTCCAATTATTAGGATGTTTTGATAGATTTTGGGTGAAACAATAGAATGGATACTCGCAGCGTTTTGTTTGGGTCTTTTAGCATGCACTAGAACGAGCGGAGCCGAGACGCAATGAAATGGTTGAGCGCTCGTATCGTAACAGATTAGAATCTCAGAAGATTTGAAAACGAATGGAGTCGATGGATAGTGAAGACAGTAGAGTGCTCACATCGTACCAATTCAGCCCTCGGGAAGAATGGAGACAGGCAGAGCTGACAGGTAGTGGAATTACCGAGCGCTTGCTACGTATCAAGAAGTTCCCCAAACCCAAATTACAACGAGAAGAGTCATGTCGGATGAGACTTGACCGCAAAGAAGTGTGAAAGAGCAGCCTTTGTTGGCTGTCCTCGCTCCAGCTTAGTATGCCTCGCCTCTCGTCTCAGTCAGCCTGATAGAAAAAACACCATGTGGTCAAAACTAGGCAAGTCGAGGCCTGGCACTGCTAAGCTGCTAATGTCGAAGAAATCTTCTCAAACGTGAAATGATTTCGCTAGAATCCGTCTTGATGGGCGCAGCTATCGTGGCGCAGGATTCTTCCTTTCAAGACGCTGGAAAAGTGGTGAACTCGAACCGCAGGCAAATCTTGCTAAGCTGTATGATATCCTTGTTCTGGAACTCAATCTTCTTATGAATCGGCTATGGAATCGAAAAGCCAGAGCCCAATCCTTATCACGTCCATTCCTCACTTGCTGCACCGTCAAGCTTGAGGAGCTTCAAATGCAACTACTTATCTTTATTTTCCTTTTCCACCTTCTTCTCCTCCTCCTCGATAAATGCGTCAATCTCCGCCTCTGTCGTCTTTGACTCGTACACTCTCCCAGCCAATATAGCACCATACTCTTCCCCGACCTCATTCATCATCAGGTCTGGCAGATACTGCGCCCACACCCTCAAGGCCTTCTCTAGATCAGATCTTAGCTCCTCGTCGTCCATCATTTTGATATTCTTCAACTTTTCTTTATTGCCTCTCACATGGCTCTCCAGCCTCATTCGTAGCTCGCCGTCACTCATCTGTTTCCATTCTTGAAACCCTTTTTTAGCTACTTGCCTCGCAGAGAGCCCCGCCGACCACATGTCCAACAACATGTACGCGTTTTGATCATCGTAATCAATCAGGTCCTTGCATGTATGATTGGACGGTAATTTGGGCGCCATCGAGAAAGCTCGGCCCATGATAGTCGTTGGAGGTTTGTATGACGACATCCCGTGAGGAAGATGCAGCAGTCGCACAGTCTGTCGTGTGGGACCGTTCAGTGGTAGGGATCGGAAAAGAGCTGTTCGAAGGGAAAGCATTTTGAGGTATGATTTTGAAGTTCTTGGGAATCGAGGTTGGAGGATGTGAAAGAAAGTTGGTTGTAAGTAAAATTTAAATGGCTTAAATTTTTCAGGTCACGAGGTCATGTATTTTTTGTCAACACCTACGAAGTGGTGAGACATAAGTGTTACGGCCACTAGCGCTCAGGATGACGCCAGCTGGTGTTTAGAGTTAATACCGACCCTGTGTCAAAGGCGCAAAAAGACGTGATGACTCATTGCCAGCTCCCTCACCTGCTTGCAGACCTTCGCTCGGCCGTCAGAACCTTGTTTTCTGTAGCTTAGGCAAACCTATAGTAGTGATACAACACTAACTAATTCTGAAGGCCCCCTCGGGAAAAGATATATGTTCCCGACCTTGTAGTAGGCTGATCTTCCTGCAGGACGTTAACTTGGTAATGTCGAATGATCCAAAGCACAGCATTGGGGAGAATCAAAAGTATACTGTCCAAGGGCCATCACCGAACCTATAGCCAGCGAGGATAAGTAATTATTCGATGAACCAATGTATACTGTACAAGTAATGAGGGAGCATGCACAGAAAGCTTGAGGACATTGCAATCCAGACAGCGTAGCCTTGGAAGAAAAAAGCCAAGAAATGGCCAATCTATGAAAGCAAAACGAGCAGCCTAATCCCTAAACCGAGTACCCGTCTCTGTCGTCACAAGTGCGATGTCAACATCAGCAAATTCAACATCGTCGCGCACGCCCCATGCAAACTGAACTCCCACGAAGTCGAAAAGTCCTCGATCCGGGCTCTCTTCCCCAAGAACACAATGACTTTAAAGATAATAGCTAGGGTCACAGAGATATCGAAGGCGCCATGCCAACGCCAACGCCAACTACTTATAATGTAAAGTAAAGGAGCAAGAACAAAGCAACAACCAAGTGGTTACTCATGACCTTGATATAAAGAGAAGTAATCCGAAGAAGGGTTCTCGATACGTCCTAGCATAGCTGCATTTATTGCAGCGCTTGTACAATGAAAGACTTGGTAGTTTCGAAGATGCGATACCCGAAGTTATCGAGATCCCCCAAAATTCACTGGCGCGCAAGAATATCGTGCCAGGAATCTAATAAGTACTCAGATAAAGAATTCTGCGGGCGGACAAAAACGTGCACATCGCGAATTTATCTTTTCCATAAATATTATTAGCGCAGCTGCTCTATCACCTTGTCCCAACACTATCATTAGCGACGGTCCTCGGATCTCGCCAGGGAATAGCTTGTCTACTATTGTCGCAAAAGCACAGATGCCTGCGGGTTCAGAGCTGTCAGAACAGTAGTCCTGCCTGAACTACCTAAACAAATTTCCGTGTCTTCTTCATGGTCATAAACATATACATGTTGACAAACTTAGAGCGCCTTCCAGAAGCGCTGTCCAAGCGCAGCAGCGACGCTCTTCAACGAACCATACCAGCATAATATTCTCTCAAAAGCAACCATTCTCAAGCACTACTCGTAAGACGTTGAAGCGTTTGCTGCACCGAACAAAAGCCCAGAAGAAAATGGTGGTTTACCCGGATCTGGTATGTATCGACATCCCTGTGCTAGTACTATATATCTCGTTAGCCTACAGCGGTAAATCAGTGTCCGACAAGGCACCACCTACAGGCAGCATAGAGCACGTAATTAGTAGGATTCTTCATTGAAGAGAGGTCCGAATAGTTGATACACAGGTTCCATTCAAAGACCTCCACCGGTGCGCTGCTACTGTCCAGGGCCAGTCCCTTAAGGTACCAGCGAACGAAGATGTAGAGGAGGAGGTAGACCTGATAGGCCCCATAGAAGAGCATTTCATCGCCGGTAAAAATGTTCTCAACGACATTTGGGCACTTGCTCCCAAAGGGCGCCAGAGGCTTTTGGAAGAAGCTAGGGCAGATGAAGATATAGGCCGTTCCATCAGCATAAAAAAGCTCGTTAGGTGGTCCCTCAGGGCCGGCTGCACATCGTCGCCACGGATCGTAGCCTAAGTTCAGAAAACCGTAGCTTAGTACTGAATCCGGAGCCGCACATGCAAGTCGTGGCGCAGTGATTCGAAAAGGCGTTGGCTTTAAGCCTATCGAACCTCGATACTCGTAAATCTCATTAAAATGTAGCTCAACCTGTGATTTGACCGAGTCATTCTTGAACATGGCTCTGTAAGCAGGACTACCAGACCCGGCAACGACTATCAGTCTGGTCAAGTCGGCGATATGGTGCATAAAGCGCAGTGCACGCTCTACTTCAGGCGCAAAAATTCCACAATTCTCGATGGCCAAAGGATCCCCAGAGTAGTTTGAGACAACATCAAGCGTAGGACTTCGGGTTTGGTTCGTCAACGTGAGAGGTTCTGGCAAGATCGTAACTAGCTCATATTAGCAATGGTCCGTCTAGGATAGCAAAGATAGGGAGATGCCTGAAGAATACCGGGTAATGCAGGAAGTGCTGACATGAAGAGAATCCAAGCTAGCAAGCTAGTGAGCTGGATTGCAGTACATCTTGATGTCATTTTGGCCGAGGACCAATTCAGCGAGCCGCCTATTGGACCGAAGTTACGAATATTCAGAGACTAACCGTTTTCTGCGAATCAGAGAATTGCATGGACTCGCGAAACAGATTTCTTCAAGTGATATTGACAGCTTGAATTCACGATACGATAATTAGAGCTCGGGGAGGCGCAAATAAGCGCTTGAAAGGCAAATGAAAAATCGAGCTAATGCGTATGCGCTCCATGCGGCCCGTCAAAAAAGTACATACAGTGGATAGAATCCTACCGGCCAATTACATCGGTCTGGCAATCGGCTGGCGACCATGGAAACCTTTAATATGGAAGGGCGGCGCGGCTGTTACCACTAGCTAGCTCTAAGCTCGGGTCTTACGACTGTGATTAAATATTAAATTATAAGGTTGAAGGAGCTGATTAGCCCTGCAAAGACCCACTACCAAGCATGTGATGGTCCTTTGATTCAGATAATGCATCAATTCCAAGATAGGTACTCTCAAGGGTGCTCCATCCAAGAATTTCGAAAATGCTGCCCACACGAGCAAAATTTCCAGGAAATTTCGAACCAGAGAAAATGGTAAAGCTATTTGGCAGCGAAATTGCGGAGACGATAAGGGAAGAGCAAGTGATCACAGGCACTTTGAATGCTGGGGCTTTAGGAGATGCGGAAATAGATGAGCCATCCTCGTCACAAAGAAGTAGCCAGATGTCAGATCGTAAGGACATGTGGGGTCATCCCGATCAGAACGAAAGAAGATCACGTCGGTGACATACACGGTGCATTATCTCACAGTACCACTAGGCTTGGCTCCAGTATGTACTCCTAATTTAGGCCAGGAAGACTCGTCTCCGAAAATAAGCAATCAGATCCGGTTCCGCAGGTATGGAGTCCGTGACCCAGCCCCAAAGGTAATTCACATATACGTCAATGGCCCAGGCAGGCACATTACGCGCTTTTTGTGCTGGTTTTGTCTTGGAGATAGCAACGCTCCAAATAATGTCCTAGACTAGTTTGAATAGACTCGTCTTCTTTTGTCTCCATTTGGCGCCAAAACAGTTTCGACCCAACCGCAGCAGCTAGAGAGATTCTGACATCCTCTAGCTCAATGTTGTTGTGTTGAAAGACCATAGACATAGCTTCGTGATAGTGTGAAGTCTGATGGCTGTGTTGTTCGTCTCCAAAGAAATGATCCTTATCGCCTGCTATAGCATTGAGAACCCGCGAAAGCTCCTCGCCGGTCTTGCCCTGTGGCCGGAAGCTCATTCTGGGTGTTTTCATCAATTCGCGTTGTAAGACTTGTACCGTGAATTCTCTCGTCTTATAGAACGGCTCTAGGATTGATCTAATAGCAGATGTCAAATACACAGGAAGAATGGGCATCAGCCCAAGGTTGAATGGCTGCTATTGCGTGTGCAGCATTCAAGATGCCCCTTACTTGGGTTGGAAGGTCGGGTTTGGAGATACCATAAGACCGTGGGGTTACCGAAGCAAGACCACTGGTAGTCATCAGGTTCTTCAACACCACAACATCATCGGCTTCAAAGACTGCATTTCTTTGCGAGTAATCCCCGATGTTGAGTTCTGAGACGCCTACAAAGCGCTCGAAAGAATATTGGATCTTTTTGAGTTGCTGTGGCAATGCATATTCACTCCAAATCGCTACTGAAAAGGTTTGGAGGGAATCACCGGCCAGGTTGCTCCCCTTGCGAGGAATGATCCATTCTCTTCCTTGGCGACCCTTGCATGGTATCATGCCAAACGCTAAATTGAGACTGTGAGCTACGGGAACGTCACGCAAATCCGTCTTGAAACTTTTGATCGCGTCACGGAATCCATGATGAGAGTCAAATTTTGCGATCTGCGAGAAAGGACCATGGTCGGCCACGAGCATCTGGCCATAAGAGCATATCGAATGTCCAGAGCTCTTGGGGGAAAAGTCTCTAGGACGAAAACCGCAAAGTATAATCAATGCTGCAAACTCGGCCGCTGAGAAACCGTACGAGATGCTTCCGTTTTGGACTAGAACATCCCCAAGACCTGGTCGTAGAGGGCAAATCCACAAGTTACTGCCAGCAAAGTCGTGCTTCCGCGTTGGAGCTCGTTGTGGTCTCAACCCACCATAGCCGTCCAGGTGTGGCTTTTATGTCCATTCGCGCAAACAGGTTAGTCCAAGAACTTTTACCAGACACACCACGATCATCCTGCGACGTGGTGATGGACTTTTCTTGCAGATAAAAATGTTGAAGCCAGCCAGAAAAGGTAGGAACTACACTTTCTTGGACGCCATTATTAGGCATCTGATCAATCAAAATGCAACTGGCCCATGCGCCAGCGGCACGTTCCTTCCATCGTCTGTTTTCCGCGGTCACATATAGGAGCAAGCTGCGAAGCTGGGTGAGTACGGCAAGCAAGCCGACACCGGTGAAAATGGTCCCCAGCCAAGTGCCTGCTAGTGAGGCAACATTGACTGAGTCCTCAAGGTTCAATGGAGGCATCGCAGTTGTATACTTGGGCGCAAGAAGATGCTAAAATCACGGCGAGTAGTGATAGCATGGAGGTTAGCTCTGACGGCGTATTTTTTATTTTCGGGTTTTCGAGAGGAAGCGATAGGGGAAGAAGTACGTCGCCAGAAAAGGAAGGTGGGTGATAGCGCTAAAAGAAAAGTACAGCATCTTACGAATGAGGGACGCTCTAATTACTATGAACATGCAGGGACCACTTATGCAATAATCAAGAGCCCGAGCACATGCACTCACACTTGGATTGATTGGTTCTCTTGATAAGCCAAACCCCCATCTTAGGCAAGCCTGCGGCAGAGCATACCCCGCACCCCCTTTGACAAGGCTGTAGAACAATGATTGTAGGGAACAATCGGGCGACGGCTATTGAACATCCTGCGAGATTCTACGAAAGAATTTTAGCGTCTCAGATCATCGAACCCCCACAGTCCTCAAAATATCAGACCAAAGGCTAAGAGCATTGCAAAGAGCCAGACATCGATCTTAGGGGGGACCATTATTGCACCGCGGGACTTCCGTTCTCGATACTGAAAGTTCTTCTATTATTAATCAGAGACAGGGTTAGCGGCGCTACCTCTATCGATCTCATACTGATCTGGCTAAGAGACCGGAGCATGTCAAGGGGCTGCGGCCTCGGTGCAGGCTTGTTTTTATATAGCGTTAATAACTTTTTGTGTAATAGACCTCCTAGGAGCTTGCGATTCTTTGATGCAGAACGAGAAGTCGGCGATACTAGGAAGTACTATATTTGTCATTTCAATCGACTCTTTTCAGTAGCGAACAGTGCATTTCGACTAGCTCACGACATCAGAAAGAACCCCACGGACCCAACCTCACTGACCCCCCTCATCCCCACCAAGCCAACTCGGCGTCCAAGCTCCCAACGCCTTGATCCCCCTCCCCCTTCTCCCCATCGGCTCATCCAACCTGACCAACACCGTCGGCTTACAAACCATAACCTTACCCTTCCCATCCCTCTGATCTCTCACCAGCGCCGGCGAGACAACGAGCATCTCCTCCCCCAGACGTCCATCGTCCGCAATCTTCAGCACGCTATCTTGCCGGATAATTTTATGCGTCATCAAGTCGATCATGCTCGAGTTTTGAATCTCGTAGTTGTATGCCGTGGTTGCTTTACTGGGGTCACGGATAAAAGGGTGGAAGACGAGGCGGTAGTCTGTTGTAGAGAGGCGGAGGGCGGTTGCGAGGGTGATAGCTGGCTGGATGATTTGGCTGAAGAGTTCCGATGGGCTACTGGTATCGCTTGACGGGTCTGAGATGAGGGTTGAGAGCGCTGAGGAGAGGGAGTGGGCAGCGAGTTTGGCCTGGCGGGTCTGCTCTTCGCGGAAGCTATCCATCTTTAATAGACCGCGGAGCGTTTCGGATCTCCAATTTTGAAGCGTCTTGTCGTCTACTTTTATGTTAATGGTGCTGGGTAATATGTATGATGAGAACAGTATGAATACCTCGACGGGGCTCCAGCTGCTTCATCCCCTCCTCCATACCCTGCAGCAAGGAAATCGTGCGTTCGTCTAGTCCGAAGAGATAGACTTCGCCGCTCAAGATGAATGTTTGCAGATAGCAGTGAATGAAGTACCGTAAGAGCAATGGCTGCGAGTCGGGGTATCTCTTCGCAAGTCGCAAATGGTCAGGGGTTGCAAACATCCTGAGTTGCTCTGGTAAATCGTCTACTGTTTTTAAGCTTCCAATATTCCCTTCCAGTGCCGCCGAGTCTTCGGTTTGGTCGTCTATCCACCCTGCAATCTGCTGATCGAGATTTGAAAACTGTTCCGAAACCTCGTTATCGGACACTTGGCTCGTAGGCTGCAGCCTAAGTAAATCGTCTTTGCACTCGGTCAGATTGGCCGACAAGTCCCTCATCTGCCTCTGCAGCTTTCGGGCTTCGTTCTCGAGCCGCTCTTTCGCGTTGTTGGCTTCGCGAGTCTGCTCGGTGAGGAACTCCATGTGCGTTTCCCGCTTGTGCCGTTCGTGTTGCAAGTGCGAGATGTGGTTCTCGAGCATTTCGAATTTCTCGTTGTACTTATGTCGCTCGCTCTTGGAAAGCTTCTCTCCGCGAGCCTGAATCGCCTGGTAGGCTTCGCGCAAGAGCCCATTTTCCTCACTGACTTCGGCGTTTTGCTCTTGCAACTTGGCGAGGCGTCGCTTGAGGTCCCGTAGCTCGAGCGATTGGTCTCTATTCTCTCGACTCGTGGATTGGAGATCGTGTTGCGAGTTGTTGTAGGCATTCTGTAGATCACGGTAGTCTTTTTCGAGGGCGTCTAGGGCTTCAAAAGACCCAGCTATTTTGATCGGTTGATCAGGCTTCGATTTCGGTTGAGCCTTCTTTGGAGGGATGTTTGATGTCGATACTGAGGTCATGGTAATCTCGTCTGGCTTAGGGTTAGAGGCTTGAAGTCGTGGGGTCGCTCCGAAAATGCATCTACCTTGGGACGTGGTCACTTGACCATCGTCTGCAAATGGCGATTCGGCGATTCTGGTCTCATTGGCATGAACTTTATACCACGTCTCTGGATTGTTGTCGCTATTGTCACTCAATTTAGTAGCCATCGTCAACTTGTCACGATTTTGCGACTCCTGGTGTTGCTCCATCGTCATTTCAAAGGGTGCCAGGAGTCCTGGCAATCAGTTAGACTAAAATGGTGCAAGATGTTGTCTTTCCCTGGTGCATGGCTCAGACCTTTAGCTCTTGTGTGCTGGGCTGCTGGGATGTGGTGGTGGTGGTGCGGGATATAAAATCAGCCTGGCAGCCTTACGCGATTTATGCGCCTAACTTACTTTAGTAGGTAGTGACTGCGCCCCATTTCTTCGACTAAACACTAAAATAGCGGGGAAGCTGCAGAACACCACGAGGCTGTCCACCTAAACAAACACCAGTTTACTCAGATTTGCTCAAGTGTTGAGTGCATTTCCCACCTGTAATGCTGCAGTAGCGTGATCCGATGCGTCGTTCGGTGTGCTAGCGCAGTTCCCGTGCTGAGTCTCGGTAGCCTTCTTTTGCTTACCCTATCTAAATATCGCCGATTCTTGCTTCAACCAAGGCTCATCCCTTGGCTAGAGAATACTGCAAGGCTCCAAAGCTTCGATAGCCTCATAGTCTTCAAAGCCCCTCTCTCTTCATCGGCTCCGCCCCAAGATCTTTTCTTCTTTACATCACAGTACTCTCGTCCTCAACACAGCAAGAGCAACCCAAGTAGTGTCCCCTCGTTACTCGCACCCCACAAGACATTGACATGAAAGAGAAAACCAGTCTTGAGACCCTCGAGCAGTCCGCTTCCGGTATGGCGATTGACGACCCTACGGCTGACCGCAAGATTCTCATTGCTGTGGATTTCGGAACGACATTCTCTGGTGTTGCTTGGGCTCAGACTCGTCGTGTATGAGTGTCATACCAGCTGCCAGTATCAGTTACCATGCTGATAAGTTGTATAGCCTGATGTGCAGTCTGTCATCATTCAGTGGCCTGATTCGACGTCTGGAGGCCTCGAAGGGGTGAGCAGTGATAAAGTGCCAACGTCAGTCTTTTCTCTTATATGATACTCTTTACATGCGTATGAGAACACAAATGGGAGCTGACAGAAGTGTCAGCGAACTCCGATACGACGAGGGCGAGGTGAAATGGGGCTTCCAAGTCGACGACTATGGCCTCCGCCACCAATGGTTCAAGCTCGACCTCGATCCAACCCAAGGCCGTGGTATTTCGGACTTGAGTCGTCAGTTCCCCGACCAGCACGCCCTTCCCCCGGGCTACAGCGCCTCAAGCGAGAAGCTATGCACCGACTATCTCGGAGCCTTACGCGCCCACACTGAAGAGGTACTCAAGTTCAAGTTGCCGTCGAGTATCATTAAAAGCACACCAATCGAATACATTATTACTGTACCGGCAGTCTGGTCAGATTCGGCCCAAGCCAAGACCCGCGCGTGTGCGGCTGCAGCTGGAATGGGCAAGAGTCTCCAGATCATATCTGAGCCTGAAGCTGCCGCCATTTATGCTTTGCATGCCATGGATCCGCACAGCATTAGAGTCGGCGATACATTTGTGCTCTGCGATGCCGGAGGCGGCACCGTAGATCTAATCTCCTATACGGTGACAGAACTGAAACCTATCCTTAGAGTCACTGAGGCAGCTATGGGCTCTGGAAGATTATGTGGGAGCACGTTCTTGAATCGTATCTTCCAGAAATTCTTGGTCGATAAACTGAGCTTGAACGAGGAATGGGATGAGGAGGTAGTGGAAGACGCTATGAAGAGATTTGATTTAGTCACCAAGAAATCGTTCCGCGGTGGAGCTAGTGAGGAATTCATTATACCTGGTGAGTCTCGTCCTGGTATATTCCTGATGTATCATAGCAGCTGATAAAATCAGTCCCTGGTCTAGCCGACAACCCATCCCAGGGTGTTCGAAGGGGCAAGTTCAAGATGAACGGCACCCAAGTCAAAGCCATCTTCGATCCCGTCGTGGAAGAAGTCGTAGCCTTAGTCCGAGGTCAGATCACTGCCACCCAGAAGAAAGTCAAAGCAGTACTCCTTGTCGGCGGGTTCGGTCAGAACGCCTATCTTCGCGAGACCGTTCGCGCAGCTATTGATCCTGCCATCGAAGTCATGCAGCCTCCCAACGGCTGGACCGCGGTGGTCCGAGGTGCCCTGATGAAAGGCTTAAGCCAGCTGGAACCAGATACGGAGAGAGTCAAAGTAGCGAGCCGTTCTGCGAGAAAGCATTATGGGACGGAGATCATGAGCAAGTATGATAGCAGCAGACACGCCAAGACCACAAGCTGGTGGTGAGTCATCATGTTCCCTTTTCCCCTCCGATTGCTAACCATGCTAGGGACGACTACGACGGCGAACTCAAAGTCTACGACATGTCTTGGTTCATCACCAAAGGCAGCCCCGTCACCGAGGACCGCGCTTTCGTCCGCAAATACCACAAAGTCTGGAAAGTATCGGAAGGTCCTCGCCAAATTGTTTCCCAGGATATTCTCATGTTTGCCGACCCCGAAGACAAAGGTGCCCCCATCTACAAAGAGGGTGGAGATGTCAAACACCTAGCGAGACTGACGGCCGATCTAAGCTGTATCCCTGTCAGCGAACTGACGCAGAAGCTAGGTCGGGACGGCAAGATGTACTATGTCATCTATTACGAGATAGAAATGACGTATTACTCGGCGCAGACGAAGTACTGTCTTGTCTATAAACAAGTCAAGTACGATAGCGTCACGGCGGAGTATGTTTGAGAGGAGGTGTTGTAGGATGGTCAAGGCTGGGTTGCTTTGCTGCTTGTACTGAAGGAAATTTGATCGAGCTGTCTAACGAAACCATGAACTCCTACAACATTCATAGGCCGCATAACATATGTAGTAAAGGACGCTTCTTCTGAGATAAGCCCTGGACTTCCTGTCTCGAGTCGTGCGTTCTCAGCTAGCCACTAGCATGGCCCCTCCATAACTTCCTCGAGTGCTACCGTAGTACGGTCCATGAGATAATAGTGTACCTGACCCATGACTCTTCTCTTTGGATACTTCTCGGTGCACCAATTGCCCACTCTGACGTAGAACTTATCGTCCAAGGACACTCCTGGCGTTCTTGGAAGGACAAGGGTATTGGCTGGTGTCAATTGGAGTCCACGATTTATATATTGTATTTTGGCTTCAATGGACTTCCAAACAACGTTTCTCGTTGCTCAGGCCATAGCATGAATGTGCTTCGTTTGTTACCCATCCAAGAAGAACTCCCATCACCCACTGAAGACGCCACTCAAGCTCCCATCTAACCGGTCATATCGAGTGTGCTGCGAAGTAACAGAGAGACGTTATTGACCATCAATGACGAGAATCCCGCGTTCGTGGTAAGTCTGCTGTACGAGATGGGCTTGGAGGAAGATGGGGTTATCATGGTCTTTATCTCTAGACGGCAAGAAACCATACGAGGTGATGAGGATGACAAGATTTGAGCTGCACACCTGACTGGGATAGCTGACGTATGATCTGTCAGGGAAGCACACCGCTCAAAGTAGCAGTCTATCGAGACGCGTTCACAGGCGAAGGTTCTAGGCGCCACCGAACAATTTGAGAATCTGATCTCAGGGTGTCACCACCTTTGCAGACGACGCGTTTTGCCTCGTGTGGCTTATTGTATTGTGCCGTTGTGCCTGTCGTAAGTGGTGGCAGGTCAACGTCGGGGGAGATGTTGATGAGTTTCACAACTTCGTACTCAAGTCGCTTGTCTGCGCGGGGAACAGGGTCTGCTTGATAAAATTCTCTTTGTGGTAGAGCCATGGTGGCAACTATGGTTGTGGAGGTGCAGTATCGGATGTTTGATGAGCGACTCTTGTACCTAAGGCTAGTAAGGTGCTTGTTCGCTCAACAAAGGCACGAGTTCCTCCCAATACAGTATGCAGTCGATTCGGGGAGGCCGATCGCGATAGGGTGTTTGTGGCTCCTAGAGTATCGGTAAGCCGACTTTTTCCTAGTCAATGGCCGCCTTGAGACAGGGTGTACTGACCTTGTGTAGGTCACAGAACCTATTCGCCAGTCATCTTGAGATTGAATTGATGCATCTGCTTGCAACTTGTCACGATCTTTTGGGAGTTCAACATCTCGTGACTCTGGCTCACTCCTATATCAATTGCGGGTAAGATGTGGTGGCCTCAAACCGCATAGATGGTGTCTGATAGCCTGCGGAAGGCTGTCGTCGTCGTCTGACTGCATGTATAAATCTTGATGTGGGTTGAAGAGCTTATTAGGGTCTGGAACTCCGCTGTGAACGTTGTCAACAAGGTCATTCGCCCCAAGATTATCATGTTACACCCAAAGACGTGAAGCCAGAAGGCCTTGATGGGCTTGGAGGGCTTCGCTACCGGAAAGCAATCCTGAGACTTCAAATCAGCCAGAAAGCCGAGCTCATCTATACTCGCAGCATCGTGGATCAAACAGATGTCATGGAGCATGAGATAGTAGAAAGAGATTAGGATGAGCACCGAGCAGACTATTCTTCATTGGAAAGAATCTTCTCGGAGTACGTAGTCTTTGTAGGCGCCTGAAATGGATTTCACGAGGATCACGTCCGTTCATGAAATCTCTAGGCGACAATCACACAGAGAGAAGAGACTGTAAGAATCGACCTTGAGATCGCAAAGACCACACAACGATGCACATCATTGGTAAATTGTCTTATCAGGGGTCTTCGAGTGGACTTACTGAGCTCGATCTGGAGGTTCTGAAGGCTCCTCTGAGATCGAAAAAGCGAGGTAGGCCCTCGTCCAATTTGCCGCTCGATCACAATCTCGAATCCCAACCCACGTTCGCCCAACAGCGAGCAGCTCATTAGTGAGTCTGCCGAAAGCAGTCTGGCGACCATGACTGTCAGAATCGGCGAACAAGGGGTGCCTCAGACTGACGGCGATAGTATACCGGAGCTCCAACATTGACTAAATGGTTGCTATGCATTGGTAATAGTCAGATATTTCGGGTCACTGAAATTATCATACAAGGATAATTCCAGCTGAGAGATATTCTTAGACACGAGTCAGAATTTGGTCATATCACTAGGCCTATGGACGCTGGGATGAGATCTTAGCAAGGTGGTCAGTCTGTAAATCTGGGCCAGACTTTTACAGCTTGTGGTTGCCCTACAAGATCCGCAGCATGAAACAAATGTTTAGAGCAGGGCTAGCAGGGTAGTACGGCATGGCAAAGCGAACATGCCCTGATTGACAGGATACAAAAAGTTCCGGGGCATCCGATAAGACTCAGATTGCTACCATTTCTTCCTTGCCGTGTTTCTTTCAGAGTTGGACGCCTGGATTCTATGACAAGAACGTAGAATGGTGTAAATGATATCAGATCCTTCGGTTGTGGTGCCAAGGTATCGTCAGACTGATAGGCGCGTCTACTTCTTCACAAGGGTGACATCGGCTGTAGTATTTTATCATAGGGCTGCTAGTGAGAGCACGCCGCCTGACGCTATGAAGCTTCAGAATCATGCCCTTGCCCTGACAGCTCATCGTCTCCGCCACCCGGCTGAGCGCCTCTTCCGATTTCCGTTCACTCTCTGAATCATCTCAACCAAGGACAGCTAGGAACGGAGACGGATAAACGACAACGAGTAGATAGAAGGACATGTTTTACACGCCAACACTACAACATATGTTTGTTCCAGCGTCTGCCAACACGAAACGGGGAAATATCGCGAATCAGTCTCAATTTGGCCTCATCATGTCCGACTCCTTTCCGCTCCCCGTCGTATTGTAGACTTCTACGAAATGACAATACGCCGAGGAAGGAACGTGGACAGCGACTGAGACCCAATCCAAAAAATCAGCAACAGGAATTCGATGAGATATCCTGCCTGGAATAAGATAGAGCTCGGATACTTCAGGTATTGGTCGCGATGGGTCGAGTCTATTCAATCGTCTGTTCGTCGACGCCGAGACTGTCCATCTCAACACGGATGCATTTGATGTGCTATCCGGGCTCACCAACTCTTGTATGATGAGAAATGAGTGGACTGCGATTCGCCATTTTTGGAGGCTGAATCTCACACATCAATAAGCCCCCATTGTGGGTTTATAAGAATTTAAATGCTCCTTCGTCTTGGAGATAAACGCGCCAAAAGCTGACTTATCAAGCTTCTGTTAGACCAGATTCACCGCAATTTGACAAGTGTCTAAGTATAGGCCACTAAACGTCCAAGTATTTCCTGCGATGTTACTCAGCATCCACGTTATTTCAACTGAGGCAGCGGCAAAGCCGAGGATTCCTGCTGACTCATCCTTTTTTCATTTGGCGTAGCTGATACTCGTAGGGCTGATCTTCCCCGGGTATCCTGAACTCCCGTTCCGTAGAATTGAATTTTGCATCTCATGTCTGATAAGACAGACGGTTGAAACACAACTGAAAATTGTTTGAGACAATTTCGCAACTGGAATGATAACGATGCCTGAGGACAAGTGTTCCAACAGTTCCTATTTCAAGCCTCGAATCCTACATGTCAGTTCGCATCGCTTCTGCTCGATACGGTCTTGTTGACTCGCTCGAGATGATCTCATCGCTTCAAATCCAACATCTCAAGTAGGCATAGGACAGATCACTACCTCGAGTATCATTTCACCATCTATCGTGTCCGACGCATACATGAGTTGGTGAAGTGGAGGGTTAGCTTTTCCACTGCTTCAACAAGGAGTCTCCGAAGAAAATGATATAGTCTAGTTTTACTCGGGAAGGGTCGGAAAGAACAAAGTCATCGATCTAGTAGGTAGAAACGTGGTAATGTGGCTTTGTTAGCTCCAGACCTCAAGTACGATAGACAACACAGTCTCACGGACCATAGCCTACCGCCCCTACTTCCCATTACGGTATACAGTCCCACTCTACCTGCTGTAACCCAACGGGAAGCACGCGGCCCCCTGGGGGCCGAATTTAGGGGACCCGCTGCGGGCGCCTTGAAGCTTCCTTCGCGCCTTGGAGCCATGCAGGTCGCGCATTAGCGTCCCGCACGATGTATCCTTTGCTCTCGGATTCTTCGCCGAATCGTCAAGCGAAACGTGCTCGCGTACACCATAGCCTCAAACACCATGTGGTCCTATGGGGATGTTCATTCTTGACTTAGTGTTGCCACGTGCAGCCCCTGCAATAGTAGCCCTGTTAAAAGGAGCCTACAGTTGGCTAGTGTATGAGAGTAAGATGAGGACTCCTAACCTTAATCCTTCAATTGTTGCGGTGTGCAGTAAATCGGAGAGTAAAAGGCTATGCAGGGCCTCGATGATCCCTGCACTCGCCAATTATGATTGGCCTTGGTACCGACCCTGCATGGCTGAGGCAACGTTCATAATCTTACGAGCATCGATGCATGCATCTCTTTCCATGATCCTCTGCTTACGGCATGCGGAAGGATAATGTACCCGGACTAGGGCTTGCTTGTAAGGTGCTAAGACATGCAGCCGTAGGATGGAAGGTCAAAGGTCGATGAGACAGTAGTAATCTCTTAGTATCCAGCTACAACAGTCAGCATTGCATGCCACAGTCAGATTCCCGGATTCCTCTCAGACACTTAATAGGCTGCGTACCCTCACATTTCTTCTTCTGGGTCAACCTTTGTCAGACTCCAGATTCGTCACTTGGTTGTACATTCTCTATCTCCGTACCTCAATCACAATGTTCGGGACCTTGCGATACGATGCTCAAAACGATGATACGCATTTCATCGAAAGAACCACGGATCCTCTGAACGGGAAAGGTGAAGGTCAAAGACCCCGCTACTCTGCGTGTGACAAGTGCCGCGCAAAGAAGGTTCGCGCGCACCCTGCCGACGTCTAATATATTAATTATTTAATTAATTATTGACCGTTTCTCGTCTATAGCAACGATGTGGTGGTCGTCGAGATGGTTGTGAACGATGCATACGGACCTCGAGTGAATGCGTGTACTCTCTGCAAGGCAAAGGCAGGGGACGCCGAAGACGCAACGCGACAGAGGGGAAAGACTTCAGTCTTGGCGCATCTTCTAGCCCGGACCCCGCCAAAAAATCCACCACTACCACACCCACAACCACAACCACACCATCAACCAAGACCAAAACCACAGACAAGCCTCAACAACGACAGACACCACCACCACCACCACCACCGCCCACCGAAATCATGAACGGCCTCACGGATGATCCCATGAGCAGCTTCATGGCCGTCGACAATTTCGAAACTGACTTTCCCACCTCTGGTCTTATGCAAAGTGACATGCTGCCCGGTTTTGACGGCCAAAGTATCGACGACTATCTAGACGGCAACTACATGTCCACCATGCCCACTCAACAAGACTTTGATCCAGACTTCTACTTCGGCAGCAACTGCGACTCCTTCGAAACCACGCCCATAGACTCCCTCTCAGGTACGCATACCCCCCCAAAACCATCTCACAATAAAAAGATTACTAAACCCAACCAGACATATCCTCAATCTTCGACCAATCCAAATTCCACCAATCCCGATCCGACTTCGACCTCTCGCCCCTCTCCTCCGTCCAATCCTACTCCTCCGGCCTCCCAAGCCCGCAATCCACCCCGCAAGCCCGCCCCACCACCCCCGTCAGCAACCCCTTCGCCCTCAAAGACCCCCCCCCACCCACCACCCCCGACAACTGCCGCTGCCTCAACACCATGGTGATGCTCCTCGAGGACCTCGAAACCAAAGGCCGGCACGTCGACACCGCCGCCCTAGACTCCATCCTCGTCTCCCAAAAAGAAGCCCTCGGCCGCTGCAACACCGTCCTCAACTGCTCCAGCTGCTTTCTCCGGCCCGAATACATTCTCCTCCTAGGCATGGTGGCCGAACGGCTCGCGTCCCTCTGCGAATCGACCGTCGCCAAATATCTCGAAGACAGCTACTCGACGCCCTCCTTCCCCGAAACAAGCAGCAACATCACCAACCCGATCCACGACGTCAAAGTGTCCCTGGGCGGGTACGAGATCGAAACGCCCGACGAGCGCGTCGGATTGGTGCGGCTGATGATCGTGATGCAGTTGCAGAGTCTGCGGAAGTTTGTCGAGGGGGTGGCGATGGCGGTGGCGTCGCGGCGGGAGGGGAAGACGCAGGTGGGGAAAGTGCAGGTCGCGGAGCAGCGGCTCGCGAAGCTGATTGAGCGGATTCGGTCGTCTAAGATCTGAGGAGGGGTGGTGGTGGGGTTTGCCAACATTTTTTTTTTCTTTTTTTCGTATGTTTGAATGGTTCGATCGATCGGTGCGATGGGACCAGGGGGCGTGCGAATCGAGTCAGCGAGCGACGGCCAGTGATGATTGCGATACGATGCGAGCGATTGTGAGGGAGGGGACCGATTTCTGTTTTGGGACCCTTGGGTTGGAATTTTGGGTGTTTAGGGCGCGCCGGAAGACGGGATTTTCGTTTTCCCAGAGAGAGAGAGAGAGAGAGAGGGAGACTGGAAACGAGGATAAGAATTAAGACTAGACCTAAGTACCTTAGGTGCCTTAGGTGCTGTACTCATTAGAAACTAGAACTAGACTAGAAAATAGAAGCTCTGGAAGCAAACTTCCCACCTAAGATACCTACATCTCTCGTGCTTCCCCTTCCTCTTCCCCTTCCCCTGCCCCTCGTATAGTACCCCTTGACCTACTCCCTCCCTCACACATCCAAATCCACAAATCCACAAACCCCCATACCACCATCCAAAATCCAAAATCCAAAACCCCCCTCCCCATCAATCCCACCACCTCAACCACAAACCCTAATATAGCCCAGCTTGCGAATTCCTTCCCGCTTCAAAAAAACGTGGCCTTCAGCCCTCAGAATTTTAGGCTGCTAAATAAAGTTAAGCTTTCGACCCCGCCGATGTCACCCTCCTTCTTAAACGACAAAACAACCAGGGGGGGGGGGGGGGGGCCCCGGACCCCGGANNTAAACAAAAAAAAACACGGGGGGGGGGGGGGGGTGTCCCGGATCACGGATACGTTGAGGTTCCGTCCCGAAGACAATGCCCTGAATTATGTGATCACTTAGGTAAGTTGCGCTAGACGCTTGGGGCTGGAGGCTAGGTGATAAGGTCCCTACCTAAGGTGCCAACCTAACGTAAGGGGCGCCTGACGTTACAGGGCAGATGCGACGTTACAGGGCGCAGTCATGAGAGTTTTTTTTGTGCTGAACGGAGATGATCGAGTTCAAAGTTATAGGTACGTAGGGTGACAATAGGATCGAAGGACCTGTAATCCAATTATCGAGTCCAGGTTGTACATGATGCCCGTTGGAGTATGTGGACCAAGGGTGCAATCTTTTTCCATCACGCAATGCCACGTTGACCTCTGTGTGGCTTACAAGTGGTTAGCGACGATGCCCCTTGGTCCTTACGGCTTTCTCCGACACTCGAGAGAAGGTTTGCCAAAAAGCACGTTATTATTTTCCCTACAACATAGTTTGACTGCCTAGGGACTCAACTAGTCAGGGCGACCGTGCTCCCTGCTCTATCCGTTGCCCGGTAGAGCATCACTACTCTTGCAAGCTAAAGAGTTTCTTTTCGGATGCTCCGTATAGTTGCATTGCAGATGAGAAACCCCGGTTCATGAAAAATAGATCCTCTGCGTCAGTGATGGTAGATTCGCTCTAGCCACTTTGGTATCTTGCATCGCGCAACATGCCCCCTTGGGAGATTCCGATCCGATGCGAATTCTGCATTATCTAGCGTATCATTTGGCAGCCCGTTAGTCCTGTGCCTGCATTAGAGCCTTCGTGCATTATCTAGTGGTATAGAGATAACAAAGAATGCGGTGGTGCCTCCGTAGATGGAGTTAGTGCCAAGTCTGGCAAGAAGCAGATATATGTTTGTGCGTCATTTGGTGTATTCAGTATCCATCACTAGGCGTTGTTATTGAGGCCGTGCATTCATCAACTTTATTTCCGGCGTAGCTCGTACCAACCACCCGGGCCATCTCCACATACTTTATCTTAGAGATGCGTGACTCAGCCTCACCAGCAGTCTGGGTCAGGATGACTGTGCAGAAAAAGATAAATCTTACAGCCTCGTCGCTGACAGGATTTTGAAATGATGGAGTGTACGGAGTATCGCGGTGTGGTTTCGATCGATCCTGATACAACATCATCATTTTGTGTGGGGTCTGTAACCGCTATCGATGCAAGCGACGCGCGGGCTGCATCCTTTCTCTGATTCAGTAAGAAACAGTGTTGTACCTGTCTAGAATCCTTCACGGAAGTGGAAACCCACGAGCCGGTTTTTGAACATGGCCCGGAACACTCGATCCTTGCCGGAAAGCTTCATCGCTCACCTGGGAAGGATCTCGCCATGTGTGTCTTCAACAAGAAGAACACGTCATGTTGTCACGCACCATAATCCCAATTGTGGTGACATCCTGCTATCGCTGTCGTTGATATGGGCATCTCAGCGGTTTCAGAGAGAATCGGCGCCTAGAGTAAAGTATGGTACTCGTTCGTACCCCACCCATCGATCATCACCAACAAACTTCAAATCGATGCAGCTGCAACGAGCCCTGAGTCGTCCCATGATGGACTCCAAGTCTCAGGCTATAGCCTCGATGCCAAACACAAGTACAGACTCACGAGGCTCGGTGACAAAAGTCTCTGCCGACTTTCTCGCTCAGAAGTGGCCGGCCATGCGTAGGGCTGAATTTCAAACCCTAACCCTAATCATCTATCAGAAGTGGGGCTTGCCGTCTGAAAATCAATGATGTGAATCAATTGTTTGATCAATCGTCAATCATCAGGCCGTGCCATGCGCCTGTAAATGGCCCATCTGGGCTTCGTCATAGATGCCTTCGTACCCATCATGAAAGGGTCCTAGGCATTTCCAGTGAGGTTTGTCTCATTACCATGTCCAGCATCGTCGGCAAATCTGCTTCCCTCGAACACGCATCGATTGGCTTGGATCGCGCCTCCTTCAAGGTCTACGACAAGGCCGACGGCAATGTCATTGACACTCCTGAGATCCATGGGCCTAGTTCCAGCTCTAGCGACAGCGATGGCCATTTCACTGATGCCGACCAAGTACAGGCTGATACACACCCAACCAGCTTTGCTAAAGTGCGCCGAGTCTCTGCAAAAGTACGATCTAAATTGAAAGACCAGACGCACAAGCTCCTACACACCTCCAATCCACAGCACACTCCGCAATCGTCCACAGCTCCAGCTCTAGCACCTGCCCCCACTCAGGATGGCGACGACGACCGCCTTTTCCATTCAGTACCAGAACATCCGGGGCCTCAGGTTAAAGATTTCGTCCAGCACCCGATTGAGACCGTCTCGTCCCTTCTACATGGTGCAAGTGGGGCAAAGGCGGCTGAGATCTTGGACAACCAGACCATAGCACATGGTGCCGATGTAAAATTGGTCAGAGCATACGATAAAGCTGTGGGTGCCGGTGACATTGAGGAACAACAATCAGCGCTGGCGGAGTTGGACGATTTGAAAAAGGCAAGACAGGATCAATATGTTCGATGGACAATGGATCGGCATGTACTCAAAGTCAGGAGAATACCACCCCTGAACATCAAGCGGCCGCAGAAGACGGACTTCATCATGAAAGATGAGACACATGAAGGCCGGGTCGATTGGGCCGTATATAGACAGCAAGTATGTGCATTTCCAACCAGGCAATGCACTACATCCTGCTCTTGAGGTCAAATGAGATACTCAAAGAGACTCATACACTAAATCAACTTCCAGCTCCTACGCTTCTACGTTAGGTACTATGGTGACCAATACGTCGACGACTCCCCAACCCTACCTCCGGCAAACGAGGGCGCCATCAACACCAGTCTCGAAAGGCTCCTAATGGCCTCGACGCCCTATCAAGTAATACTCATGAAGATTAGGCATATTTACCGGTGGGATGACCCCGTGGAGACGGGTGTGTACCTCGGATGCTACCTCTTTCTTTGGGCTATTGGTCATCTCGCGGGTGGGGCGGTGAGCTTCGAAGATCTCGCCTTCCTCCAGAATTACTAATGCTTATGGTGGTTCGTCCAGATCCTCGGCATCGCGTGTTTCGTGGTCGAGCGACACTTGTACCCTCCCACCGCCGAAGACCTTCGAGAGAATCTCAAACGATCCGAGGACGTTGAACAGACCGCCACAAATCTTACCCAGCTAATTGAGCAGTATGGATCCCGTGGGTGGATGGACGCATTGATCACTAAAATGGGACCAAGATCCCTGTTGATGATTGCTGATATAGCGAATACGTTGGAAGTAATTAGAAAGTAAGCAGGGACTCGTCGGCAAAATCCGGCCGAAGATGACGCATCCCTATCATGTCAGCACTTTGGTACAAAATACCTGAATACAAGGTACTGATTCGTGTCGCTCACAGCTTCTACGAATGGCGGAACCCGAATCGCACTTTACTCTCCCTCTCATTCCTTGGCCTAGTCGGATTGTTCATCACTATTGCACCGACTTGGCTGCTTGTCAAATCAATACAACTTGAAGTTGCCCTAATGTTTTTTGGCACATTTCCAATTGCGAGTCGCCTGCCCCAGTATCGACATGTCGTCTCGCCATTGACTTGGTTATTCTGGAAGATACCTACGGATGGTACGTGCTCAAAGTCTTTGTCATTTGGCGCGTTCAAAACCGACGTTGACGCTCTCCTATGTAGCTGAATGGGCCATAGCTCGCTTACAGGCGGAGGCTCGTCATAGCGCAGATGCAATTTCACAAAAGCCCATCAAAAACGATGGAAATGCATCGGACAATGGAACATCGTCTTCCAGGGCTATTGATGGGTCCTATGCAGCCGTTGAAGTTGGCAGGTATCATTGCACGTACCAAAGCCACCACGGAGATCTTCAACTGAGCTCAACTGGCGCTTGCTACGTAACTGCAGTGAGATCGAACCTTCTATGGAAGCTACGATATGATGATTGCAAGACAATCCGCAAAGCATCCGACAGCGGGCTGATCTTTGAGCTCATGGAAGACGGCGAATTCATGGTGATGGGACTGAAGCTTAGGGACGAAGCCTTTACTCAAATCATTGGGTATAGCGGCCTGGCGTGGCAGGTCACTACATGACGGGTTGCGACATGACAAGATTATACCTACTAATTTTACTTTACTGAAATAATCACCTGCGGGTCTCCTGCTTCGCCTGACGCAAGAGCCATGTGGCCTGCACCCGAGCATCGAGTGAAGTGACAAGGACACGCATAAGAGGTGCTTTCCCCAGCTTTGTTCCAAATCTTTTGGATCCAAGACACGAAAGGTAAGGCACCCCGGATGCTCCGAGTAAGAGGCGGACGCCGAAAAGCCAGCAGTCTCGTTACTCCATCCATCCTAATATCGTATCACGTAACCTCTTCCCCCACTCGACGCAGGGCGTAACGCAAACCTTTTCTCCCCTGGTCTCGAAACGCCGCAAGATCGAAACTCGACTACCAGCAATGACTCAGTGGTGTCGAGTGCCACGAGTTCTGCCATCTGCGACTAAGTATGGAGGACTCGAACAAGATGGCTACCTCTGATCCAGCACAACATTTCGCTGACTACCAACAATAGTCTGCAGTCTGACAACGCACACTCCACATTCTAATTCTCTGCTATTCTTCCAATTAATCGCCCTCTCGATAGACGCCCCCCCCCCCCACCCCCAAACACAAAGAAAGAAAGACCACGGATAATCTGCCTTACCAAAAATCACATCCTAATGAGCACTCGCTCCATCTTTACCCCCGAACTTCACCGCATAAAGCGCCATAACATCTCCACAAACCTCCTTCATCGGAGAACTGCCGCATCCTCACAATCAACAATCCTAATTCCCCACCCCCCCTTTACCAGCATAATCTCAATCGTCGCGCTCGCGCACGGGCCTACGGACCCTACATTAGTAGCCGAAATGGCGATTTGTGAATCCAGTTCACATCTATACGCTGATACCCGGGGATCAAGATTTTCCTGGTGAGGCAGTTGGATGAAGGCGATTCCTGCATTCTGGAATCTGGATCGTGCTGGGAAGGGAGGGAGGCGCGTTTTTGGGTTGATGGATGGATGGATGGATGGGGAAAGGGGCGAGTGAGTGAGAGAAGGTTGTGTGGCTTGGGTTAAGGATTTTTGGGGGGGGGGGATGGTGGGGACGGAGTATGCGGGGTTGAAGGGAGAGGGGGAAGAGGGGGATCCGCACATCAATGATGGAGTTTGATGAAAACAATGAACACAAGCAAGCCAGAGAGAGCAACCTTGATCAAAGACATCTCTGCGTCGTTTATTCTATCCGCTCCATCACCTATCATATCTCCTGAATCCACGCTCCCTCTCCCCTCTCCCCACCAGCCAAGCTCCTCCGCGAAGCACAAGCAGAAACCGCCCATCCATCCCCCTTCTCGAACCTACTTATTTCTCCAAAGCCCGTCTTACATCCCCAACCCCCTTTCCCCCCCCCCTCCCCCCCCAGATTCCCGCTATTCAGTTCTCCCAATCCCGAAATCTACACGAGGGTTAGATAGGTAGTGTATGCACCGTATACAGACTGCCAGTGCCAGGGAGGGAGGGAGGGAGGGGTATGCGCGAATGAATTTCACGATCTGAAGTTCTTATAAGAATGGTGGGTGAGGGAGGGACTGTGAGATAGATTGATTGCTCGGGTGTATGACGTCCGCCAGCAGGTCTGGATCGCACTGGTGAGGGAGTTGCTTCTTTGCTTAGAGGGAATGGAGTTTGGTTATCCAAAGAATTTCTTGCGATATCAAGAGCTTGTTGCTTTAGTGCTGCGAAGAAAGCACCCGGCAACACATACTGATAGCTGACAGAGAGAGAGGCGTCAATGTGTCGTGGAAAAAATATATAAGAGACAGTACTCGTACCTGTGAGTGATGCATATCAAATATGAGGATACTCTATAGTGACATTGCAATATAACGGCAACGTCTCCACGAGTTCAGACTAGGGTTCCATAGAGATGGATATGTGTCTTACCTATATTTTACTGATGATCAAAAAGATATTCAGAAACAGCAAAGCCGCCATGAATCTGCATGCGTGTGGACAGGAGAGCTCCGGATGTGACAGTAAGCATATCATCCAGCACTGGGATAGCAGTCTTGGATGCGTCGCTGTAATCAGGGCTAAGTGCATGCTGCATGCACGGCTGTGCAGTACAGGTTCTTGGAAAGTGGTGCATGATACTGAGACGAAGTCTTTGATCGTGCGCATGGTGAGACTCGTAAGTATGCTTGCGCCGAGCGGGAAGATGCGTAGATTGCTGACCGCAGTAATGAGTATGACCGAGGTCGTCCATGCCTCAATTCAGTGGGCTGAGTACATTTCCCCGACGATTTTTCGTAATGACCTTCGTGGAGCTCTCTTGTGTCACAGAGTTGACACTACACGGTTGATTTCTCTCGTCCGCGGAAGCAGAACAGCGGGTAGACAGAGATGAGATTTGCTCAACGTTCAGTAGTCGGGGATTTGGATGTTTCACATTTCCGCACATGTCCTCATCACCAAATGGAAGTCCGCAGATATTGGCGTTCCCGTAATGATTTTCGAGGAAGACCTGCATTGCTCGTTGATAGTTCGAAATATCCAAAGCATAGCCGCCCGTCTGAGATTCTGAAGAAAGCAGGGGCTCGATCCTTGCAGCTCTTGGCCATATTGAACTCAGCTGGAGTCGTATTGACTGACACATACTGTAGATCACTAGCCTTATACTGCTGCTTTTGCATTCAATCGTGGTTCACGGTCCCACAGCCTTGCTGTAGAGGTGGTGTGGGTGAACGCAAACACTGTGTGGGATCGCTTTCTTTTTTTAGACCTTGCTAGCAGGAAGTCAGAAGGACACGTATAGCCTGCGCAGAGACAGATGAAAGACCGAATCCTTGTCAAGGTTCTCGGAATGCCTGTTTGGAGTAGTCAACTGCAGGATCTGTGCCGCTCATTGAGGGGTCCAAACGATATGCGGTGCGACTATTTGCGCAGGCAAGCAGACCTGAAATGATTTGAACAGATATCGTGCTGGAGCTGAGGCGACGCATACAACACAAGAGCCGAACAAAGGTAGTATTTCAGCTCTTACCCACGGTAAGGAACGATCGTTTTGGGAGACTCACATGCTTTCGGCCTCGTCAAGAGAGCAAAGCTGCTATTTCAAGATCTTCTGAAGTTTTCTGTGTGGCATGTTCTATTTTTTATTTTTTTGCTCAGAGCCTTGAGTTCATGCAAGACGAAAAGCGAGTTTCCGCTTTTTCTTATTTCGGTAATTGATCAGACGCGATCTTTGCGCAGCATCTTTTGCATGCTGCTTGAGAGTTACGCTGTCACATATAATTCGAGTACCGCAATTATCTACTTTTCTAGTGGCTGAAAGTGTTCCAGTCCTATAGAAGAGCTGTGCTATAACCTGTTCTGCATTGTACTGGCGTCCGAAGGCTCCTGGGCCCCTGACACTTACACGAGTGGAAAGAGCGTGAGTATGCGCCCTCAAATAAGGATACATTCCTGCATGTATCCCAAGGGGAACCGAAGTCTGTATTTGTAGATCTTTTCCTGGTAAACCCAAAATTAATGCGTGAGTACGGCGGTCGCGATCGCATTTCGAATGCGCCCTCGAGGTTGCTGAGTAGGGTATGCAATTTCTCTGATCAATTGAGCGACTACCAGCAGTGTTGCTAGCCGTTAAACAGGCATCCGGATCCCGTATCTTTCCTTGTGGCTGCCTCTTGCATACAATACAGCTCCACTGAAAAGACCCAATCACAACTGGATATATCTCAATAGGCGCAGTTACCCTAGACTCTGAGCACACGTACTATGATACTGTATCAGTAGAATTGCATGATCAGTGTTTTGAGCACCGGAATCGTTAGCCTCCAGGATTCAGTACTGCAACGTCCCGCATTTTCCTACCCCTTGAGTCAGGTAGATCAAGAAAAGAAGATGCAGGATAGGCGGTATAGTCACAGCATGCTACACATTGATCGTATCTGCATATCGAAGGACCTTGATCTTTTTGCGCCGATCAACTCGTCATCCATGCACTGGAAATAGGTAAAAGAACCGGAGTGAACCAGCCTGATCTGTCCGATTTGAATTCAACCCCAGCTATATATTCTGTGCAAATCCACTCCATTCACAGAACACTAACCGTCAGACACCTGTCAGATACCTTGGAACAATTTTTATTCTCGCAGGACTACCTCGATTAGCCATCACTTGTATTATGGAGTTGCATACCGTCCAACTCCATCCTTCAGAGCGTCAACCCACATTAGAATCCCAGCGCTCCAGTTTCGACTACTATAAGCATCCACCATGCTTGTCTTACTCTCAAAAAGTAATGCACCAAGCCATTGGGAAAGCAGCCAGTCGTCATCGTCGTGGTGTATTATTCATGAAAGACTATGCACAAATTTGTTATCGAAGCCAACATAATATTGATGAAAGCTTCGACCTCTTCGCCCAAGGACCACCTGCGACGAACGGAGGTCAGTGATTCGAATGCTAGTTTGGCAGCCATGTCTCTGCTAAAGTCTTCTTCCAGTGACTGGAATACGACGTTCCTCGGCACGGGGAAGCTCGTTATTTGAGTGGTTGGATCGCGTGCACGCTGCGTCAGATGTCAAAGTTGAAGACACTTTCGTGATGTGGTATGCAATATGCTCGAGATTAGTTAAATCTGACTGACCGTTGATCAGCTCATGTACCGCGGAGAATCTTCCAATAAACGCTGGGATCGAATATTGGCTGTCTTCATTTTTGCCTTCACAGACTCGACGAATCGATGGAACGCCTCGAAAAGCTTTGACATATCTACTTTCTCAAGAGCCAAATTGGGGTATCCCCAATGAATTTGTAGATCATATAGCAGAAGGGTCCGAGCAACAGTCATCAGAAGTTGACGAGCCTTTTGCTCTTCCATCTGCGGGTAAGTCAAAGCCACAGCGGAGACAAAACGCCAACTTACTTTCGGTCTCACCTATGACTAGATCCGAATTTCCGCCTTCCGAAGACGTGTAGCCATAGTTCCGCCAGCTTTGATGGAAGTTGTCAAACTAATGCGCAAAATTCGGACGGCGTCTCAATTGACACATCATATGACACCACGATGAACGGCGCAAAGCAGGGTCCGAACGATCCATCTGGTATCTCCGGGTTTCAATTTCAGGCTTACGAGGAATATATTTGGCCCACCCACTTCACACTATACTGGCAGTCCGAAAGCCCAAAGCATAGTGGTGATTTCGATACATACATCTGGCAGCGTTACCGAAAGCCCCCACCCTTCGAATTCGTCAAATTCCACATAACTGCCAAAAATATACCAAGAAGTCTGAAGATGATACTACTATTTCACGACAAGCGCTCCTTGGTTGCTTTTCGGACGCAACACCGAGAGTCTACCTCGCAGCGACTCTCAACACGAGCCGCTGGCGAAGCCTGCTCCCCTGCTACTGAGTTAGTAACTTCAACATCAGTTCTATTTCGTTTAATATTGTCAGAAATGGTTCAATTCTTGCGAGGTTGCTTTAAAGAAGTGGCTAGATTGGTATGTCTTGTCAAGACCAATGGACACGATCTTGGAATGATCGCTGCTGACGAAAGACATAGACATTCGACAGCCGCGCTCATCCTCGAGTGGAGAAGATCCAGTACCTCATACACATGAATGACTGTAGAAAGCGAGCGGAATCAGATATGGGACGCAACAAGAAGCAGCTTGAAGAGCTCATCCAGGGTCTCAGATCCATAGAACCTGACGTGCAAAGAACAAATGAACAGATAAAAAATCTGAGCTCCTTTACAACTGACCTCGAATATGTTCTTGAACAACTCGCAAAACTTGGATTAGCAATCGACGGCCTGCAAGATGAGGTGGGTGTAGAGAATGCTATACTCCACACAAAACCCCCAAATATCTGCTGACAACGTGCTCGCAGATCGAATCCCATAATAGCCTGAAGACACGCAACTCATCCTTGCTGACATTTCTTGCGGCTATCTATGTTCCAATCGCATTCGTGACAGTGAGTGCGGTCGTCTTGTTAATTATTGCCCCCAACTAAGTACCAGCAGTCGTTTCTTGGAATGAACATTACCGAGACGTCTACGTCCCTCATGCCTAGCTCAGGAAATGGTACACTCACCGGCAGTCAGTATAATAGTAGCCAGTCGAGCAGCAGCCAGTCAAGTAGCAGTGAGAACGACCCAACACAACGTCTGTGGGACCTTCGGTGGTTTGCGATTTTGTCGGTGCCTCTGCTTTTCGCGACTATCATCCTTCCGTTGGTCATCGGCCCCTCAATACGATGGCTTCTACAGACGTTTCTCACAGTTCGGAAATTCTGGCGCTTCTCCATTTTCCCTATAGTACCTGCGTACCTCGCTTGCTACTATAAGTTCCTGAACAATCACTCTGTTGTCAACCTGGTTCTTCTGAGTTTGTGTGACGGTACAGTGCTCATTATCGGTGTCCTTGGACTGTGGAGAGCTGTACGAGGTAGAACGAGGAGGAAAACATGGGCTTTGTTTTTGTTATTCACAATAGGATGTATGCTAGTCGATGAGCTCGTGGTGATGCCGTTTCTGATGGGTATCCTTCCTTGGACGATGTTGTTCATCTATCTTTTGAGGAACCATTCATCGATACGATTCTAGATCCGCTGATCTTGGCTGATGAATACTCAAGATACGTCGCTTTCGAGATGCGGTGAAATGCTTTGGGCGGCTGGGTTCTTCATATGGTGGGACCACTTTGCAACGACTCGACGTCCGAAGGTGTCTTGTGGATCATTGTGCCAGACGACATATGATTGGTGCTGGGTATTCGGCTGAAGGCGTCATGTGTAATCAGACCATTGCATCCGGAGTTATAACTCAATTTATCAATTAGCAAAAGAATGACAGAACTTACAGACAAGAAGAGCATAAAGTACTATCACAGTGACCGATCAACAAAACGATTGATTGGCAAGCGCTATTAGTGCTCCCATTCAGCTGGGTCTTCACGAGTCATAAGAACCGCAAAGTAGCTAGCTGTCGCCAAAAGCTCGTCTTCGTCACCGCTTGAATGTAGCTATAGACAAGCATTAGTGCATCATCCGCCCCTTTCGAACCATGCAAATGGTCAAATACACATCCCGTTTAGCAGACAAGAAGAGCATAAAGTACTATCACAGTGACCGATCGACAAAACGATTGATTGGCAAGCGCTATTAGTGCTCCCATTCAGCTGGGTCTTCACGAGTCATAAGAACCGCAAAGTAGCTAGCTGTCGCCAAAAGCTCGTCTTCGTCATCGCTTGGATGTAGCTATGGACAAGCATGAGTGCTTCATCCTCCATACGAATCGCATACAAATGGTCAAATACACACGGGAATTAGCTGCAACAGTCATGGGCCTATCTCATCGCTATGCGTAAGTAGGCCGAACACTGACCTGGAGAGGTATCTTACCTTATATTCAGGCTCACTGCTTAGCGCTAAAACTCCTATATCTATTCGATATAGGCCTGGAGTGAAATGATATATAGGCAGGCAGGGGGGGGGGGGGCAAAAGAGAAGATGCAATAACTCTGAAGGAGAGATGAATCGACCGAAGAGCAATTACAGCGCAAAAAAGCAAGTACAACATATTTATGCACTCCACTGTCTACGGTGGCAAAGACACCAAGTACGCCGATCGTTCTCAGATATGCGCACAGGAATCTGCGCACTGCCTATCAAGATCCGCTATCTTCCAGCGACCCCAAATTGCTTTCCGCAGAGGAGTCACAGGACGGCTTGAATTCAATTCAATTCAAACCCTCTTCTTTTTTTTCTTTTTTTTATTTATTGTAATGAAAAGATCCCGACGATCGATAATCAGACCAAGCGCCTTTGTGCAACGGTCTTCAAACGCATCTGGTTCAGGTGTAAAGCCTTTGCATGGCTATGCCGAGCTCATTGTAACCTTGTCCCTCCACAGGCTTGGCAATTCTCACTGACGGCATCACACCTCCTCACATCCATCCCTACTTGAAGCTTCCCCGCAGCCCTCAGACAAAGTACTCCTCCATATCCGCCCTAGCCGTAGCACAACCACCTTCATCCTGCCAACTGCTCTTCGTCTTCGAGCTCTCCGCTTTCTCCGTGACGCTCATAGCCCCTCCCATCTCGCCCTTGAGCATCTGATCAAAGTTGTACAACTCCACATCACTCTCACGCCGCGCCGAGGGCCACTGCATCTGCTCCTCATTCTTGGTCTTGTCGCTTTCACCACCGTATTTGAAGTCCGAGCGGCGACGTTCTTTGTTCTTCGCTGAAGACGAGTAGGGGCTGGGTCTGCCGGACCAGGTGAAGGAAGACAGGAAGCTGATGTTGAAACCGACGAAGAGGGGCCGCAGAGTGGTAAGGCAGGCACAGACGGTGGCCATGGCGGGCTCGATTTGGGACCACATGTAGCATGTGATTGCGGTATCTATGCCAGCGTTAGCAGAACTGAGGCTTTTTGCGGAGGCTGACTTTCGAGTCTCACACGTAAGATCGGCCCCTCTGACCCAATTGACCGTGATGATACGCATCAAGGCGGCGATGCAGACCCTGCCGCGTATTGTCAGCCCATGGGACAATAGAAACCATCAACTCAAAGCTCTGCTCACAATATACCCAAGGCGAAGATAACTGAAAGCCATATTTTCTGACGAAGTGGAATCTTCAGATTGGAGACGATGTGAAGCGGCATGCACAGTACGACAAGATCCAGGATCAGGTTAGAGCCAGTGACAGCAATCCAGTAACTCTTCAGATCAATACAATGATTCGAGAAAAGCGCGTCCAGGTTGTACCTCTCAGCGTTGGTGCGACATTGAAAAGCGAGGCAGAGGAGTGCAGCAATGAACCAAGCAATGCAGGCAGTGCCGACTACCAGGGTTGCTCTTTTGAAAAGAGGCGTGGTGAAGATGCGACGGTAGAGGAGCAGGATGGAGATCTTGACCATGAAAATGGTGAGAGTGTAGGTTATCAAAGCGGCATCGAGTGTCTGGACATTGTCATAATCAGCAATTTGCTTAGCGGATGGGATGGAGGCCCACAATCTGACCTTCAGAAATGTTGAAATCTGGCTTTGAGTCAACATATTAGCATGCCGGCCCCCTCCTCCACTGGTAATCACTGGACTCGTCAGCCTTTAAGGGAACAATGTTTGAACCATCAAACGAACTAATAGAGCCCACTGCTAACATGCAGTACGACGGTATCAAACTGGCAAGCATCCACCAGTCGTCAGCGGCGAAGGAAGCTTTGCTCCTCCAGCGAGCAAGGAAACGAAGGAAAACTGCTAGAGTCGCGAGAACACCGCATGCTACGGTGACACGGATGATCTGGTTACGTTCTGGATTGACTGTCTCCATTGTCATAGATAGCGAATGCTTCTTACTTGTCTCAATGCTGATAAAATTTCCTTGAGATGTTTTGAGAGAAAGACAAGAGGCTGGGGATCATGGTGGAACTAAGAGAAAGCAATAAGTGACGGAAGAAAAGTAGTGTTGAGGAAGTGTTGAGGGGAGCATATGCAATAAATTCGATGCTTGGCATAGAACATTCAGTAGGTTCAACACCTTCCTGTCAACCCGTTGGAACCTGCAGATGCTAGCGTCGACTTTGCAGTAGTCTCATACCAATGCAGCTGTCGACCTGCCTGTTCAACAGCGGCCGTAGCAAATTGCGGGTTTCGGCCAATCAGACGAGTTCCGATATTTGGATGTACAATTGACACCGAACCTGCATCGGGGCTAATCCCCATAGAGACATTATGAATGTGGAGTGACGGAGACCTGCAGTCAGCAGCTCCAACCTGACCAGTTCCGCTGCTAGCCTTCCGTCCACATTCCCATTATTATTTCTTCGAGGCATGGTTGAAGAAGTCGAGCCTTCATATTGGGGGTGCACACAGCGCAATATTGATGCTACTCTCTTGCAATTCGAGAAGCTCCCAACCACAAAGACTCTAAATGCCTCGGTCGATCCTCGATTCAATCAATTGTCTCATTTGGCTGTGATCGATTAGTGCGTTCATGCACGAACTCGTATATTTTCCGATGCACTAACCCCCTGCGTCTTACTAGCCAATCCAGACGAGTAGTAGTGAGAGTCTTCTGTGCACACAGGTACCCCGCTTCTTCAATCTAGCCCACCTGTTCCAGAATTTAGGAATACCATTCAAATTTTACCTGCAATTTTTGGCTTAGATTATGGACAGATGTGGCACCAGGCAACGCGCCACTGATGAGTAGATTAAGCGGATTATAAGATTGTCCAAGCAACGCATCGCGAAATAAGTTTAAGAGCATGCATGGAGAATAACATTCAAGACCAGCGCCACGCAAAAGAATCCGATAGTGGGATCAAAGCTGTATGCTGAATCCCTACCCATTCAAGTCCTTTCACTTTAAAGTTGGCACTCAAAGATAGTTTGGAAATGAACATTTATGGTATTCCAGCTGAGTAGGTAGTCAGTTGCCCGACGAGTGATTTAATTGTCAGACGAGTAACAGGCGCTATTTTGATAGAAAACAAGCGAGAAGCCTGAAGCGAAACTGTAGGGTTTGCTAGACCTCTTTCACCGTAATCCCTGGAGATGTCAAATTATCAGGTACGATTGGGGAGGAGACCGGAAAGTGGCAGTGGGCGTTTGCGTGGAGATGCTGGGACTGCTTACCCAAATAGAATCGGCAATGACCATTCCCGACGCAAGGATAGAGAATAGGCAAACATTTGGCATGTTGGGTAAATCATGTGGGATCTGGGATTTGCAATGAGAAGGATATGGGAGTGTGTAAAAGTGGAGTTTGGTTTTCATTGATAGTTGAATTTGGGAGCTGAGTCTGTTTTTGTCAAGCGATGTGATGCTTATCGAGGAGGAGAGATAGATCTGTTCTAAACATCATATCATATCGCCCGTTCGCATCCTTGAGATGACGTTTAAAGTGAATTGAATCATGGAAGCCGATGATAATGATAACGTTAAGACTTAGAATACCCGTTTCTACGGATCTTATTTGACATTGTTTCTCTGAAAACCTCCTTTTCAAATTTACCTTAGTGCCGTTTCTTACCTGTCCGTCGTTACGCCACTTTTACCTTCTGCGACATTCATTAACAGAGTTACATTCTTGGTCAATAATCTACCACCCATCGCCATGGATGACTTGATGGATAACTTCGCAAGCTCGGGCCTCGAATCCCCAGATGACGGAGATTACAAGTACCACTTTGTCAATGGCAGCCCCGTTGGCTCCGAACATACGAGACCTGTAGCCCTCATCTCAACTGCCACACCTGAGCACTCACCTAAACCCACCACTCGGGAGAAGGACTATGAAGGAGATATCGACGATTACGATGATGATGATTACTATGGACGCGAAAATCTTGGAGCTTACCCTGAGAGTTCACTCAATGGCACAGCTCAGCGCGAAGTTTTGCAACTTGAGATTGGAACAGCCAGTCTCGATCGCTCTATCCCCCAGCAGAATAACCACCCTCTCGAGCTAAATGAAACCACTCCGCGAGCGAATTATGGCAATTTCTCCCCCCCTCCGATCTCAGTCAATGAAGGATTGGACGAGTTTGCTTCCCAGCTACGTCATCTCCATCGTCAAGACTTGGAGCGAGATGAGCTTTTCACTGTAGGTCATCCCTCTTTCCTTTGCCGATTGCGATGGCCACTGAAACTGCTCAACAGCAACTCCATCGAGAAAATCAAGACTTGAAAAGGGCGCTGAAAGAGACTGTTCCGGGTGGTAATCCGAGAGCCGAAGCTGCTGAGCGGAGCTTGTTCGAGATCCGCAAGACCATAGTATGTTATCGACCCTGTGTCTGTTGGACTTGCTAATGTGAACTCGTTTAGAACAAAAACCCCTTCGTCTGCGTCCTCATCGATGGGAAAGGCTACAAGGTCAGCCTCTCCAATGTTCATCATGATGCACCCATGTTCATTGACATTCATAACCTCAGATTTATGAAGATCTCCTTCAGTCCGGCAAGAGGGGAGGAGCTGAGGCTGCGGATCTGTTGTCGGCTGAAGTGTCCGTCTACCTTCAACGCATTCCAAACGCCGAATCCTGGGAGATTATGGTACATCTCTACATCGACGTTGGGGGCTTATTGGCTCGCTGCGTTGGTGCCGATATCCCTCTCAGCGACGGCAACGTACGAGACTTCATGGTTGGGTTTACGCAAGCTCAGCCTCTTTTCACCATGGTGGATGTTGGTCGTGATCCGCAAAAATTGTCACGTAAGGTAGAAGGTGCGCCCAATCTTTTCGTTGCTTTTCCTCTTAAGCAGCAGCAGACACTAAGAGTATAACAGGGATATTCCAAGTATTTGCCAACAATATCCAATGCAAGCATATAATCTTCGGATGCTGTCACGACAGTGCCTACGTCTCTACATTGGAACCTTACGCTACCAACCCAATCGATGCTTCCAGCATCACATTACTCAAAGCATACGAAGATAGCACACACTTTGAAGGATTACCCTTCACCTCCATTAGATTCCCTCGCGTCTTCCGCTCCACTCCCTTCAAAGCCACAGACAGACTAGCAGAGGACATCGACTACATGCAAGATTTCCCCCAACCGGCTACCTCTAGCAACAATAGAACGCGAGAGGCCGAGGACCCCAGTACCTCGAAGAAAGTTGCAGCAGAGGGACAGAAAGTCATTGCGAAACGGCAAGAGACATCGACCGAGATCGAGGACCCTCTTACTCCGAAGAATGTCGCAGAAGAGAGACAGAAAGAGATTGCGAAATGGCAAGAGACCTCAAAGGCGGCAGACCCCCTCTCAACTCCAACCCTTCAGCCACGCCCGCGCTCAAGCTGGGGCTCCAAACAAAATATCCTCTTGAACATCAGCAACGAGCGCCTGGACCCACCCCTCCTCCCCGAAGACCCCTCCACAGCATCCAACATGAAAGCCAACATGGAAGTAAAGTACTTCTGCCACTACCACTACCTCATCGGCAAGTGCATCACCCCGAATTGCAAATTCCAACACTGGCCGAACTTGAACCCCAAAGAACTGATCGTCCTGCGGAACCATACGAAGAAACTACCGTGCGCGCGAGGCTCGCAGTGCCGGCAAGCGGACTGCGTCTTCGGGCACGTATGTCTAGATCAGCCCGGCTGCCCTCGGGGAACACGGTGCTTGCTTTACAAGTTCCATGAGGTGGATCTCAGGGTGGTAAAAATGTGGCGGGCTTGAGCAGACAAAGCCTGCGCAACACGAGGGCAAGTGTAAAAAGAGAGGAGGACAGATGATGAGCTTTCGAGCTGGTATTGTGATGGATCTTGCCGTGATTAGAGAGTGGCAGCCCTAGGCAAACCAATATTGCCAACCATGTGCAAAAATAGGAGAGATAGAAGAAAAAAAAGACCTAATGAAACCATCAACCCAGTATCCCCCATCCCGTACTGTTGTACTCTCCACCCAACCAACCCCACCCCAACCCCATCCCAAGCCCCCAAATCCCTCCCCCTCACCAACTCACCCCATCCCCCTCACCACCCCACCCCATCCCATTCATCAACCCAACCCAACCAACCCACCATCCCTTTCCCACCCCCCCTTCTCCCCCTCCCCCAACCCCCCCCCCAATGTACTCTAGACAACCAACCCATCAACCCACAACCCCTCACACCATCCTCCCTCCGAACCTCGGACCTCCGACTTCGGATACGGTCTAATAAGGGGTATTAATGGGTATGTTTTGGAGATATGTTTAGTGGGAGGGAGGGAGGGAGGGAGGCGGGGACGGAGGGAGGAAGGGAGGGGAGAGAGGGACGGAGGGACGGAGGGAGGGAGGGAGGGGGGGAGGGAGGGAGGGAGCTTCATGTAAGGCGAAAGGCCAAGTAGGTGTAATTACACACCTCACGGAAACCAAAGCAAATCAAAGAGAATCCCCCCCATCAAGCACAAGATAAGGTAGCAAGTAGACAAAACCAGCAACCACAGCAACAGAAATTCTCTCATCCATGGAAACCGGCTACAAATCCCATCCCCAAATCCAAATCCAGTCCTCATCGCTACAAGGATTCTCCCAATTCAATTCACTTCAATTCCAACTTGCCGCGTCAAAAAACGAGGTATTCATTGATATTGGCGCTACACTACCCCCCATCCCACTATGAAAATAACCCAAGGTACTCTATGAATGACAAAGTCCAGAAACGCCAAATGAACCAAACGCCAGACAGCCCAGACCAGACGCCGTAAAAATATGATGGCAGAGCGATGCGACAGGCCGCAGATGATTCTGGAAGGAAGGGAGCAAGGAAGGAGGCCGAGAGGTAAGATATCGAAGCAAAGTCATGAACGCTGCTCGGGACAGGACAGGAAAATGTCACAATCAAGGCGAAAACCGTGCGCCTCTGGGGCGCTTCATGAAGATGACACGGTATGCTTCGCGTATGCCTCCACACACGCCCTGCGAAGCGCACGAGCCCTAGAGGGAGCTGCTCTCCCATCCCCCCGAGCCTCCTTCCCCCACGAAAGTTGACACCGGCCACTCAATCAGGTCTAGACCCCATCGACTCACACAGCATCTTCCTCGCCCTCTTCGCGACCGCCACATGCAGCGGCAAGACACTCTTGACCGGATGCACGACGCCTCTGACCCTCGCCAGCGTAGCCAGATTCCTATACATACGCAAGACCTCCCTCAGGAGGGGTTTGTGGGGTTTATGCACGTTGTGGACGACGGCGACGGCGAGAGGTATGAGGCCGTCGACGTCTCTGGGTCCCGCTCTTTTGATCAGATAGCCGCTCGCCAATGGGGGCGCAGCGGAGAGGTCGACATCGTCCTTGTGGGAGAGCGGGTCGTGGATGGAGCCGTCCATGACGACGCCCCAGGTCTCGTCGGTGAGGTCGATGAGTCGGGCTTCGGAGTCGTGGTCGCCGAACGGGGCGCCGGCGGGGGGCGTGCCGATTTGTGCGGTGCTTCCTGCTGGGGTGGAGCCGAGGCCTGGTATGTCGGGGGAGGGGGCGTTGGTGTTCGGAGTAGCTTCGGGGGTTACCAGGACGCCGGGGGCAAGATCCGAGGAGCTCTTTTGGAGATCTGAGTGAGTGAGAGTTAGGGGGGGTTGGGTGTCGACTGTGAGGATTGTGCACGAAGTTGAAGGCCTGCTGGAATCGGCGAGTGCCCGTAGCCAGACTGTTTGACAAGTCAGTCTTGATACAGAAAAATGGGGAAAATGTCTTGATTAGTTACCATCGTGCTCCATCTTGGTTATTGGACCATCTTTGCACACGAAGAGTCGCCATGGCGCATTCGGGGGGTATAACATGTCAAAAGAAGTCTCCAAGACTTCTTTGATAGTCTCGTAAATCGGTCTTAACGGCGTCTCCCGGTTTTTCCCAAGGCAGTAGCATGCACGCCATGAGAGGACACCCAGATTGTCGCTCCAGCACGCCGCCAGCCATTCGTTACTTGCATCCCAAGAGTAAGCCACGTGCACGCAACTATCTGATTGAATGAATGGAGCCGAGCTTTCCGAAACCAGCTTGAAGTCGATGGTTTTAGGCATTGCTTTTGCTAGACGGATCGCTGGTGCAGTCATGAAGTACGTTTCCCAATCAAGATCGCTTCCGGATGCACCGCACTTGTCGTATACCTCGAAAGCAAGCCTCCTGTAATCTGCAGGAGATGGCACAACTATACGCTCCGGACTCCACACTAGACCGAGCGGAACCATTTGCATAACCAAGTCATAGTGCCTATCGGGCCGCCGTTTCTCCAGCACTGAGTGGCAAGCCTTGGGGAGCATTGACAAGGCGTCATAAAGCTCGGGTAGATATTGCTGGTCGTTAAAAGGATTGATGATATAGATGACGTTTGTGCTGTGCTGAAGCCCAAGTTCCGGGAGCTCGATTCCAAGCCGCTCGCAAGTCGCACCAATATTCTGAAGAACTTCGTCTGGTTTACTCGCATCTATTGGCACTGTACGAATTCGATTGCCAGGAAAGCCACCAAGATCATGAGAGCCCAGGTTGCAGCTCTGGTAAGTCCCTTTGACCATGTTGAGGAATGAGATGACTGCTTCTTCAATATACTTGTTGTTTGGACACACACAAAAGACATTGATGTCTTTATGCTCATAAGATGGTCCCAAGCTCAGTTCCTCCCAAAAGGACAGGGCAGGCACAGAAATGTCTATTGATACGCCGTGGCGTTGAACGCAGGTGTAAGGGCAGTCGATTTTGAAGATGGAGTGTCCCATAGTGTTTCCTCCGGCCATGTGAGTGGGTTTGAGATTCCTTTGATTCGATGGTACTTGCTCCCTTGGTACATTGGCTTGGTTTCGCGCGCCAAGACTGACGAATTCCTTCAGACTGCAACGCTTAATCACTGGGAAGACTTGTGATAACAAATCTGTCAACGTGTACTCGAGCGACTGATCTATACTTCCTCGCACCACTTTGTTCTCTTCTGAATATTCGGTCTGCGATTCAAGGACTCCAGATACTGCTTGATGTGCAACCATTTGAGCCACTTCAATGAAGGCCTGTCCCCGGCCTCTGAAGGATAGAAATGAGCGCTCATTAGCTCGAGGCTCAGGATTCAGGACGTCTTTCGTCTTTTCGGCGGTCTTGGGCTCTGAAAGATTCGGGGTAGGCTGGTCCAAGTTATTATGTGGTGAATCTGCGGTAGTCTCTGCGTGAGGAACTGGAGATGACGGTGATATAGGATGGTTGTCTTCATCAAGCTGTTCCCGCTTCCTTTTCCGGGATGGTACTGCTTGTAGCTGCAGTGAAGAGCCCACTGCGTCTGGGGAGTTAGAGTCTTCTTTGTCAGAGGCGTCTTCCTCTTCATCTGCTGCGTCAAAAGTTAACAACGGCTTCGTTTCGAAAATTATTACGATATAACTGACATGTGTTCACGCTGTCTTCCCTTGGACTCTCGGTATACAAGCTGAGTTTCAAAAGATGATTTTCATCATGGGAACGGCGTTCTCGATCCTTGAATTGTACGGGAAGCTCATCGACGTCAAAGGCGAAACGGCCTTGCATATTATACTTGTCATCCAAATTAAATCCAGATGTTTGAATTGGCACATGCTCAAAGGAGCCTCGTTGGCCTCCATGAACATCCGGGGGGGCCATTTTATGCTGAAGGTTCAGTCGCTCGAGTGCTCCATAATCGACGTCCTCTATCTTGAGATCAGATAAAGTCTTGTCATAGCCTTTGTCGGACTCGCAATTTTCAGTCGTCCGGTATGTCCGAATGTTTTCTATTAATGGTGAGCTGAGCTCCAAATGTTGGAAAAGGGGCTGGAAAAAGGGTGGGTCTGAAGACAAGATCCCATACCTTGTTCGCCGGTGTCAATCTCTTGAGGCTCGGCAAGTTTTTGATCTGACCTGCTGTCGCGCCTTTCGTCCGGTGTCATTGCTAGAACCTTCTCATCGGGTAGCAAGGGATGATCTGCCGTCTCATTCGTTTCGTCCAAGGTCATCGCCTGACCTGTGTCCCGCATATCCTCGTCCATCATACCTGGTTCGTCAAAAAACCTGAAGTCTGCTTCAGTAAGCCCATTGGATGCGAACATATCAATGTCCATGTCTCCGAAGAGGTCGTCATTTTCCTGTGCGTCATAGTCTCCACGAGCCTCATCGCTTGGCTGTAAGTCCTTCTCTTCGTTGTTGTAGTCACCAGAATGTATATTGTGTGGGTTTGACAGCCCAGGAGGAGCTTGCGGCGGTCCATCAGGTGGTGTGGGATAGATTCCACTCACATCTTGTGGAGTGATGCCTTGGTCCAACGGGATTTCCAATGGAGACAAACCTTCTTCATCGTCCGTATCTTCAACATCTTGCGCTACTTGAGCTCTTTGACTCTCTTCCCTTAATCTTTCCTGTAACGCCTCCCTGCGCGCAGCTTTACCTCGAAACCATGACTCAGCTTGTTCTAAAGGGTCAATTGAGCAATCGACAATGGACCTGTTGAAATCTTCGAGATCTTCGCCGCTGAACGAGGTCATTGAATCGTCGCAGAAACAAAGATCAGCTGGCCATAGTGATACCAAAGGGTCCCTGAAAATATTTGATTCATGTTCCACATGCACCTGAATCCAGGTTGCGTCCTGGATAATCCTTATGCCTCGATATGCTAGACGCGACAACACCAAGGCCTTGATTTTCATTGCTCCCTTGCGCTGAGGATCGCTTTTCGGGGGGTTTTCGGTTCCAAGGTACTTGCCCCTAATACCAAAGGGCGAAAATACTACACGCAATCCGAGAGCCAATCCTGCGTTATTTGCGCCTTCCGCTAGTACTGTGGATACTCTCGAATATTTTGGCAACCGAGTTTGGAAGACTGAGATCAGTAAAGTCCCGCATGAGAGCCATTTGACATCAAAGGAGACTCTCGATGTTGTGTCCACCCATGCATGTGAATCTGAATTATCAACGGGATCGTCTCCCAGTGTCCGTGCGTCTATGCATGCGTGAGGGCCCAGCTGGATCCATCCTTGACTTTTCCCCAAGGTATGCGATAGAGAACAAGATACGGCAGAGATGAATTTCGAGTAGACCAGGGAGACGAGATGATTCTGGCTGACACTCGATACTTCCAGTCTCTTACCGTCCAGTTCATTGACAATCAGCTGTGTATCAGGGCTCGCATTCGAGCGAAAGACTTGTGTATTCATCTCTTCGATTGCTGCAGTAGTCGACTGGGTGGAGCGCAGTGATTTGATCAAAAGTGGAGCTGACGCGTGGGAGCTTGAAGCAGTGGACAGATCTCGCGAGAGGACAACTCCAGCAGATGAACCTTCTCAACCCAGTCAGTAGATGTTTCCTATAGTAAGGCATGGATCATTCACTTTCCAGGCCATCTAGACCTAAAATCAGAGCGATGCTTTCCTTTGGCGCTTCAGACAGGCTGAAGACCCACAAGCCAGCTTTCTCAGCATCAACAACAGTATGATATCCGTCCTTGCGAAGTGTGTATTCGGCGGAGTGGAGAATTTGTGCTATGTTTTCTTCATCCTCGCCAGATGAACTTTTATGCGGGTTCGACGCATGGTTGGGTTTTCCAGTATAGAAAGCCCAATGTACCTCATTGATGTCTCCCTGGTTATGTGTTAGCCAATGATTGCGGAGTCGCTGAGCTACAAGTGACTCACAGCGCTGAAGACGTTGGTATTTGTGTCATTAGGGAAGTCCATGCCCCCATCCATGTGCCAGGCGGCGCTGCGACTTGTAGCAACTCATAGAATAGCTGTGTGCTGTAGAAGTGCTTCGCCTTGAGCAGATGAGGCACATACTGAAGAGATGGAAAGGTCAGGGATTGAAGAGACACGATTGATTGTTGGTAGGAGGGAAAAAGAAAGGCAAAATGGAGACCGAGGTCGAGGACATTCGAGCAATCAATACCTAATCAATAATAAGCAATCATCTGTTTTGATCTCCGACCAGCGAACCAATTGCGACCTCGGACCTTGCGCAAATCATCGGTTCGGAATGTCTCGGCAATTAGCGTCGGGCCTAGCCGCTGCCATGCATGAATTTGCCTTTAGAGTACAGTAGTCTAAATACCCGTACCTTCAGCAATTCTACAAATTTTCAGTGGCTTCGAAAGGAAGAGTAATGCCATGAAGATCAGTAATCACTCTGCTGTTCCGGTCTATACCATCGCAGGCTCTTCTACAGCCCGACCTCTTCCTGAATGGCTGGCCCGAAAACGAAAACGAAGTCTCAAACATGATCCCGAGTATGCCAGTCGCATTGAGCTCCTCCAGGACTTTGAGTTTGACGAGGCCAGTCAGTGTGTGAGAGTGAGTGATGATGGACAATGGGTAATGAGCACGGGTACGTCTTGAGTAGCAATGTATGCTTGCTTGCTTTCTACTACGCTTGTGGCAATCCTGGATAATTGCTAATTGACATATAGGAACCTATAAGCCGCAGATTCACACCCACTATCTACCCCATCTATCACTGTCTTTTGCCCGCCATACCATTTCTCTCAATACTACCTTCCTCCTACTGTCCCCAGACTACTCCAAATCTTTACATTTGCAGGCAGACCGTTCCCTGGAATTCCACACCCCTCTCGGATGCCACCATACCACCCGGCTTCCACGTTATGGGAGAGATCTGAAATATGATAAGCGATCCGCAGAAGCCCTCATTCCCGCTGTAGGGGTCAATGAGCACGGCAATGGGGAAGTCTTCAGGCTGAATCTAGAAGTGGGAAGATATATGCGAGGATTCGAAATCGATGTTGGTGGTGATGACGTTACATCTAGTGGCGGTGGTGCGCTGCAGGGTGGAATCGGCACGGGTAGCGTCAATACTGCAGCAATCGCAGAGGAATCCCACGGACTATTGGCGTTTGGGACATCCATGGGTACTGTGGAGTTTTGGGACCCACGCTCAAGAGGTCGAGTTGCCGTTTTGCAGAGTACCCAAAAGTCGAGCTCAATCGAAGAAAGGCACGAGGTCACAGCTTTGGAGTTCGATCGCTCCGGATTAGCAATAGCCACAGGATCTTCCACAGGCTTGATTCACCTCTATGACCTTCGTTCACCTGTTCCGTTACTGAAAAAGGACCACGGCTACGGATATCCAATACAGACGTTAATCTTTCTCACTTCTTCTACTTCAACTCGGGCACAGACTACCGATCCCAAAATACTGTCAGCAGATAAGAGGATCATCAAACTTTGGGATCAGCGAGATGGATCGCCTTGGACATCTGTCGAGCCTGCTGTGGATATCAACTCGGTAGCGTGGTGTAAAGACTCTGGAATGATCTTGACCGCGAATGAGGGACGGCAACAACATAGTTTCCTGATACCGCAACTTGGACCTGCTCCCAAATGGTGCTCATTCCTGGACAATCTTGTTGAGGAGATGTCGGAGGACCCTAATGATCCTAACGCGTACACCAGCCAGAAGGCTGGCGATGTATATGACAACTACAAGTTCTTGACCATGCAGCAGCTTCAATCGCTAAATCTTGGCCACTTGGTAGGGACAACCAGTCTGCTACGCCCCTATATGCACGGCTACTTTGTGGCGCAACGGCTTTACGAGGAAGCAAAGCTCATCGCGGATCCATTTGTGTGGGAAGAAGAACGGAACAAGAGAGTGAAGGAAAAGATTGATATAGAGAGGGAGAGCAGGATCAGGGGCAATAGAAAGGTCACAGCCAAGGTCAACAAGAAGCTTGCAGAAAAGATAATGGAGCGAGCGGAACGAGAAGAGCGAAGACAGGCGAGAAGGGTACTCGAGAAAGGCGGAGATGATGACAAGATAGAAGATGAAGTCTCAGCGGCTGTTGTGGAGAATAAATCCGCCAGCAGCTTATTGGCAGATCCCCGATTTTCCAAGCTTTTCCAGGACGAGAATTTTGCCATTGACGAGCGCTCACGCGAGTTTCAATCGCTCAACCCAAGCACGAAACCAGGTTCCGAAGTGCCCACCAATGGAGACGAGCGCAAATTGACGGCTGTGGAGGAAGAGGCAATTGCGGATATACCTAGATCTAGCTCTGACGAGTCTAGTGAAGAGGGAGATGCACCGAAGGCGAAAGACAGTGGAAGGATCTCTTCGGTCTCTTACAAGAGATCAGGCCACCGGCCCCAGCAGCCACAGATGCGAGTGACATCTTCCAAGAAGTCTCAGCAAGCTCGAGACCGCTCCTTCGGATCACGAGCTGAGCGCAGTAAGTCCACAAAGACTAATACAAGTACGGTTGTGGGGGAGCGGGAGATTACATTTGTGCCGGAAAGGAAGAAGAAGACTCAGAAGGTGGAGAATACAGGAGCAGACAAGAGGCGGGACAAAGGGAGGAGAAGCGCAAGTGGAAATGTATTCAGGAACATGTGAAGATCATACAGAGATAATGTGATACCCAATGAATGCCATTTGATGATTGTATAAAAGAATGTCTTTACAAAATGATACTGAGGTACTTATGTGCATCCCACCGAGGAAGCCTGAAATTGAGCCGAGGTCCAATTTTGGCTTGGCTTTGTCTCCACCTTTCCGGCCTCGAGTCCATCTTCATTATTGCCCATCAACGAATTGCTGCCAAATCTCCTTCCTCCTATAGACAGACAGATTCAATCTTCAAGATGGTAGCAGACGCGCTCGTATATCACCCTACAGTAGCTCATTACCTCCGCTTTGTCGCAACAACAGGTGAGTCTCAGACGCTTCTCCATATAACCGTTGAATCCCCGTCTTTGGTCTTACGCGCCAATGCTGACACCCTTTTCTCCACAGTCGGCCGCGACAAACTCCTCCGCACCCTTCAATACTTCTCTCGCTTCTACGCCTGGTACCTCTTCCGCACCAACAACCCTGCCACGCTCATCGCGCCCTACGAAGCCATTAAAAAGCAATTTGGGCTCACGCGTAAAGCTTTACGCCTGGGCAAGAATGTGGAGCACTTCAAAGCGGCCGCTTCAGCGGCGGATAGCAAGAATATGGATCCAGTGTTGAAATACTGTGCTGTCGGGAGACAATTGGGATATGCGATGTACTTGAGCTTGGATGCTGTTACATACGTGAGTGCCCATCTCGGGCTTTGGCGAGTAAGATGGGATGGAGCAATAGTTGATGACCTCGATTAGCTTGACGCCGCTGGAATTCGACCATTGGCAAGTGTGAAGAGGTTACAGCAAGAGGCTTACAGAGCGTGGTTTGCTGGGCTGACATGTAACGCCATTGCTGGTCTCTATACTCTATGGCAGCTACGCCAAAGGGAGCAGAGTGTGAACAAAAATGACGGAGAGGGCGTTGTGGAGAGCAAGAAAATCATGAAGTGGGTCTTCAGCCGCTCCCTGTCTAGAGTTGAGGTCAGGCGCTAACCACTCCAGCAGGGAGCGCAACACCACAAATCTCCAGCTCATCTCGGACCTTTGCGATCTCGCGATCCCTGGTTCGGCACTTGGCTATGCGGACCTTGACGATGGCATCGTTGGCTTGGCTGGAACAGTGAGCAGCTTGATTGGGGTGTGGAGTACATGGAAAAAGACAGCCTAGAACAAATTCTCATATGCAATGCTCAGTGTTTGAACTTCCGAACGAAGTATGGTGTCATAGAGACGGCTTCACGAGATTTGGCGTTACAGGATTTCTGGAACTAGGGAGGAGAGGAATTACTCGTTGCGGGTGGTTTAGCCGTAGGGAAGTGTATTCACACTTTTTTGGCTTTATGCATCTGCTCTTGAGCTCACCACAATGCTTTGAGATGAGATCCTAGGACATCATGACCGTGATGTTGTACAGTTGTGATTTGTGAGGTGATTCGGTTCCTTGCACAAGTCCACGGGTTGTCGAACTATGCAGTGCAAGAGCAACAGAACCGTTCACGAGTATTCCTTAAGGTAAGGAAGGCACGACCCCCAAGTCTTGGCAATAATTACAACATTTCCTCCTTCACTTTCTTCCTTTCTTTCTTTTCATCCTCATCTTCTACCTATCCCCATGATGGCATTTTCTAATTGAGAGGATGCCATCTCGACTTTCCTGTCAATTCACTCGAGATATCTAAAGTACGCCACATCGCTGTAAAGTTACCTCACAAGACATGGCTTTCACCAACCACTGTCCATCGCCAGGACGTCAACTCCTAGATGAATCCCATGCTCACGACAACGAATGGAATCCTGAAGCTGATGAATTGGATGGCAATGCTTCAAGAGGCTCAGCCCGATCTTCTCGAGAGGGCTCGCATCAAGCATCTCAAGGAGCACCGGTGAAGCTACTTACTCGACCAGTCTCTTCGGGTCAAGATCCCGCTGCTGGATTTTCCTTCGCCAAAGCCGGGCCGGTACAACAGTTTGACTTTCGAAGACCCAAGCAGACACCCACCAGCTCTACATCTCAGGACCTAAGCCTCGCATCAGAGGGCACACTCAAGGGCAAAGCCTCACATCAGTCTCCAAACGTCACGAACAAAGCCCCATCAAAGGAGATCCTCATGTCCACTGATGAAAATCTGGCAGACTCAAACTTCAAGAGGACGAGCGAGACTCCGGTACCTCCGGTACTCAATATCACCATCCCAACTCGCAACAGCCCTGCTACGGCTCTCGTCTCCAGTCATGGTCACACGGAAGACCTGAGTGCTATTGGGCAAACACCAATCAATATGCAGGAGCGTTCGTCCAAGGCTTCCAGGGATCCTGTGTCCTCTGTGGTTGACGCCCCTAAGATCGCAAAACCTCGACGGGCAAAACCGAAGATAGGAACAACTACAAAGGGTCCTTCTCCCCCAGATTATGCTTATACAGAAGAGGATCTCCTGAAACTGCTCATGTATCGTCGGAGGCAGGGCCAGCAGGAACTCGAGTATTTCAGGGCCACACAACACCAGAAAGAGGCTGAAATACAAACGCTGCGTGACCTCAGCAATGACCTCGATGCTCAGCTACAGGAGGTGATACGACGCGAGGCTCAGAAGACGGTTGAACTTTCAAAAGTCAACGCCACCAAACCGATCTGGGAAGACAGGATCAAGCGGCTGGTCGACTACGTAAAAGGCCTCACAAACGATCACAAACGACTGCGAGAAGACGCCAATGAGCTATACAAACAGCATGAAGAACTCTTCGTTACTAAAACGGAGTTGCAAGACACGCTAGATGATACTCGGAAGTCAGTAGAGGATCAGCGCCTCAGATCGCAACAGTATGAGACTGAAGCCCGTCATATGATTGAGAGTCTTCAGCAGACTGTACAGAATCAGAGCACCCAAATTCGAAGCGACGAGAATTTGCTCGCTGCCGAACGGGAGAGAAGCAATCGCTTAGATGACCACATTTCCAGAATCACTACCAGCCATGAACATTTAGTGGATCTCTTCGCCGGCCATCGTGATACTATTGCGGGCAAGATTGACGAGTTGATGCATCACGCCCAACGTGTTGTCTCCCCAGTCGAAGCTGCGGACTCTAATGATTCGATCAATCCAATGCTGGAGCAATGCGTCGGAATGTTACAAGAGCTTCATGAAGCAGATACTATCAAGCCAAATGACCTTCAAAAGCTCAATGATACTATGGATAATTTGGTCACAGCGTAAGTATCTGACTACCCATCAATCACTGTCTCGTTCGTCCCCTCCCTTTTATATACCTGCATTACTCAGCTGCGGTGGCACATTGCGTCATCGACCAAACGCCTACTGATTGACTGGTAGGTTCACTCTTTCCTTCGAAGCTCGCGAGAAAAGTACGAATTCGGTTGGGGCGGAGCAAAAGCAGCTTGCCCTGGCAATGCAGGATCAGCTTCGGGCCTTAAGCGGTAACATCTTTATCGAGCATGCTTTATCAGACCAAATCAGCGACCTTCGTGAAGTGAAAGCTACTATCCGAGAACGCTTACAGATAACAGAAAGCTCACTCGCAGATGCTCGGCGGGAGGTTGAGATCCTTCGACTTAGAGACCAAGAGCAGTCACAAAGGATTATGGCTTTAGAGAATGCTGCGGCCAGAGCTAGGAGCCCAACTGCAGAAGCCTCGCAAGCTTTGCTTCGCATACAAGAGCTTGACTCTCGGAACCGGGATCTCCAGACCGAGATTGTAACTTTGAACAAAGAAGCAGCGGAAACTTCCGGTCAACTTCAGCGTCATTCCGTCACCGCCAGAGAAGTGACCGAACAGCTTGCTACTACCCAGAGACAGCTCGAGACTACACGTGAAGAGCTAACCAGACTGCGAGAAGAGAAGTCGACAATCGAGAAGAATGTCATCGTTGAGCGGGAGCAACTAAGAAAGGAGCTATCCAAAGCAGCAAATGAGCAACTTGCAGGTATGCAGAGCGAGCACATGAATGCTATTCAGCAACTCAGACTGGAGAAATCTTCGGCCGACGAGAAATTGAAGAGCGTGACCAGAGAAGTCAACATGCTGAAGGCGGGAAAAGAGAACTCCAATAAAGAGATTTCTCGGTTACAAGCATTACTGAAGGGCACACAGACCGAGACAGAGGCTGTGGTCAGTGCCGAGAAAGCTCTCCAGCTGCATATCAAGGAACTGGAGACGCGGATGCACGAAAAGAATAACGAGTATAGCGATATACTGGCCAAATTGAGCAAGGCGATCAACCAAGTGAAGGCCAAAGATTCGGAGATAGAGCAGTTGAAGAGCGTGACCGGAGAGGTCAAAACGCTGGAGGCGAGAAAGGAGAGCTCCAGAAAGGAGATTGCTCAGTTACAAGCATTGCTGAAGGGTGCACAGAATGAGAAAGAAGCTGTAGTCGGTACCAAGAAAGCTCTCCAGCTGCATATCAAAGAGATGGAGACGCGGATGCATGAAAAGAATAACGAGTATAGCGATATACAGGCCAGGTTGAACAAGGCGATCAGCCAAGTGGAGGCCAAAGATCTAGAAATCATAGCACTCCAAACAAAGCAGGCCGTACGGTCAAGCTCAACTAGGGCTGTTGAGCAAAGCCCGTCCAATGGAGGCGCTCGACCGATCCGTAATAGAGACGCTCAACATCGAGATTTGCCGCATGTGTCGAATCATCAAACCCCTTCCTTCCGGCCTGCAGATCGTCAACACTCTAAGAGTTTCACGATCAGACCAGCAGTTATAGAGGACTCACAGCCAGCAGACAAACCAGCCTTCGTGAGCCTTAACGAGATTCAAACCCCTTCCGTCCAGCCTACAAATCGTCATCACTCCAAGAATTTCATGAGCAGACCAGCAGTCATAGAGGACTCACAGCCAGCAGACAAGCCAGCCTTCGTGAGCCTTGACGAGATAATGCTGGACGACCCTTTTGCCGCATACGCTCAGGGAGGTTCTCAAACCACAGCCAGTGACGATTAATCTCACCTGTTCCCATCGACTCCAGGACCTGTCTCCCGCACTAAAGAGCTTGAGTACTCCCGAAATACGGTGTTCCGTTCGACGTTAGTATCTGAAACGCAGCGAACACAGCACGAATCGTTTCGCAGATCTACACCACATACTAGCTCTCAGACTGCAGAAAAGTCTCATTCGCAATCGCAGTTGCAGACCCATACCAGCTCTAGACATAGTCACGCGATACCCAGACCTTCGGCATCGACTCCTTCTTCCAAGGTCACCTCTGGTCTTCACGACACCAATGTTGCAAGCTCGCAGAGAGCCGTAAGCATTACACGAGAATCGACCCAGCCACAAGGTAGCATCAAGGATCCTAGACGAGTAAAGCGTAACGCCGCTGCAGCGGGCTTCAATGATACCGACTCACATGCTCAACCAAGCAAGATGCAGAAAGCTGAGCCAAAAAAGCAGGCGAAAGCTCGTGGACCAGTCATCGAAGACTCTCAGTCGCCCCTTTTGAATGGTCGTAGCCGAAAGATGATGAGGAGGAAGTCGAGTGGCCCGAAAAGTGAGGCACTGACATCGGGCTTTTGGGCTTTGCTAAAAGAACTCGTTTTAGCTGACAAATATGCCCTTCGATTCGCCCAAGACTAAGGCCGCACAGAGATACCATCATCACAGAATCTTCTTCGTACTAGATCCTTCGACTTGCTTTGCTGCTATCCAAATCGCTTATACATATCGTCAATATCGCTCGTATTGATGGCATCTTCGTATCTGCTTGTTGCTACCAGTCCCCCGAGCTAGTGTCAGTAGCTCATCTGTCATGGCTATCCTTGAGGAAATGTATCTTTGCATGTGCTGTACAGAAGCTTCGATTGAGCTAGATAGAGAGCATATAGCAAATATTATGCCATAGGCACTTGCTTGTCCAATTGACATCAGGCCATTTGCCAGACTACATCCCAGATATAGCATGCCATGGTATCTCTTACAGCATCCAACACCTCCACATCATTTCCATTCTTCTTTTTCTCGCTGTGCATATTGTAGTCCTCCGCCGCACAGTCCCCACAAAGCCTTCCCCAAGCGCCGGTAGATCTCCGTCATGCACATTGCCAACACGTCCCTCCTCCTTCACCTCCTCACTTCCCACCCCGTTTCTGCTCCAGGAACAGCACTTGTTTCTTCACTGTGAAAGGAAGCACCCGTCAGCCATACTCTCTCACACACAATCACTCTCTCCTCTCTTATCCACATCCCTCCCCCCCCCCCCCCGTTCCGGAATCCCACNNCCCCCCCCCCCCTTATCCCCCCCCCCCCCCCCCCCCCCCCGGTTCAGGAATCACAGCAACAAACGTACCGACAGGATCATACTTGAGCATCGAAAGCGGTCTGTGCAAGCGGTTCCGTCTCATGGTGCGGTAGTAGCCTGTTAGGGCCATGGAGATGAGGCGCACGCTTATGGTGCGGGATTTTGCTGGTGGGAGAGGGGGGGGGTTAGCTGGTGCGGGTTTGGGGGGGGAAGGGGGGGTAGGTACCTTTTTTGGCCATTGTTGTTGTGGGTTTGGGGGGGGGAGGGGAGGGGAGGGGAAAGAGGTGGTGATGGTGATGGTGACGGGTTTTTTGTTGGTGCTGAGATGTACGGGGAAGGGGCGTAGGGTTGGGGATGGGCGAGGCTTGGCAGGGATACGTGACTGAGATTTATAACCACGTCGAGCGCTGCGGTTGGGATGCACTTTTAGTTTTTGAAGGGTGTTTTTTGTTTACATAGGTCGTGTGGGTGAGTAGTGTAGGGTGGATAGTCAGCTTTGACTTGGTTATTTATTTTCGGGGTTAGAATGGGTTGCAATGTACTGTGGTGAGAAGTATTAATATCAGAGCTGTCGAAGAATCCATGCTATTGCTAGGGGAATGGGGTCTCGGAGAAGATAGGTACTAGCTGGATGATTTTCCAGACGAGGCACAACAATGGAACTCCACTGATCTGAAAGACCAAAGGTGTGGTTTCCGTAGAGCAATTTGGGTCTACGTACTGCCATTCCATCTTTCTATTCCACAGGAATTCGTTCCCTGAGACGACAACAACTGTGGACTCAGTGACTGAAATGGTACATTTCTGCAAACTCTCTACAGCGGTCTACAGTGCTGCTCTGCGTGTCTTTTGAGCAAGCAAGCAATCACATCTCTCAATTTGCTCATCATTCCAAGGACTTTCAAAGGGCTACTTTTCAATTGTGCATGACATCAGGCCTTCTTTGCATAAGGTATTGACGAATACCTCATACCTTACCTACCTTATCTTCTCTTTAGTAATGCAAGTGATTCATTGGTCGTCTCAGGAGCCAAATTTGCCAAGACTTCAGTGCCTGAGGTGATTTACCTTACTGTCAAGATTCGATTTTCGTCATCTTTAGATCTTTAGATCTTTCGCCCTTCTTCTTCTTCATCCGTCATCCTCTTCCTTCCTTCATCCTCTTTTCTCACGTCCGACAGCACGCCTCGTCACATTTACGTCCGATTGCCTCATCACCCACGTCAGTCTCACATTTACGACTCTCTTACCTTGGCATTTATCAAACCGTCATCGTCCCTAGTAAGAAGCTCAGGCATCTTGCAGCGAAGTCGGTCCGACAGCACACCTCGTCACATTTACCTCCGCTTGCCTCTTCACCCACGTCTCTCTTACACACAAGGCTCTCTTACATTTACGACTCTCTTACCTTGGCATTCATCGTACTGTCATCGTCCCTACTAAGAGGCTCAGGCGTCTTACAGCGAAGTCGGCTTGCATCTGAGCTTGCAGATCTTCTACAGCGCTTGCCTCACTTCAGCATCGAGGTCATCTTAATCACACGCCAACTCACCAGTTCGCTCACATCACGTTCGTCAGATTGGGTGGCATTAGTTCAAAGACACGAGCTGAAACACTCAGTTCTTCTATCCTGGGTCTATTTTCTGGAGGTCCTGAGAAACTCTTTTTGTGAGTCACCCTTCCTTTCACCTGCCTCAGTCCCGGCTACGCAAAAGTATTTCTTCTGCGATTGTACCTCAGTCTTTTTAATTCAAACTTTCGTTGGAACTACCTTACAGCTTAGTGCGTCCCGTCTCTTGGAGCAGATGTCTTGTCCATCCATCTTCTTTCAATAGCTATCACTGACTATCTCCAATCACGCAGCAAATTATTCGAAATGGATCCGAAAGGCCTTGGGAAAGATCGCCACAGCTCAAATGGGCAGGAGATCTTCAAGTACATTCCCTCCTCCCTTGCAAGTCATGCTTTTGCTAATAATCATTCGTTATAGGCAGCCCGGGCAAGCAGCTGTTGTCGATACTAGCATAACTCGCCAAGAGAATGCCAACCTAAAGGAATATCATGAAGCGATTCGCTCCCAGACTTCTGTTGACGGCTTTGACCTTCCTCTTCGACCAGCGTATGGTGACAAAGGTCTACCAATAACGCTGTTAGCCAACTATCTCCAAGTAGCCATGATCGATACGCAGCAGTTATTCACATACGAAGCCGGTCTTGATAAACGTCTCCACAATAAGCGTCAGCGTCATCACTTTATTGAGACGGCTCTGAAATCTGTTCCAGAGCTGAAAGCTCAGGGAGACGGCATCGCCACAGACTATGCGTCGCTCGTGGTTACATCGACCAAGCTTGACCTAGGGGCTAGTGAGACCAAGAAATTCATCATGGGGTTCTACGACACCGAGTTCCCGGAGGGTCGTGTTCTTGCGATGGGTAGGCCGTTTGAGCTCACGTTGTCACTCGCCGGAACTACAAGCTCCGCGGATTTGTCACGCTATATCATGTCTGGCCCTGCTGAACCCAGTGAAACGGTCGATTCTGAGTCAGCAGATACCAAGGCTGTGCGGACACTAAATATCGTCATGCAAAGCCATCCAAACAAAGAACTTGGCGTCTACCAAGGCGGCAAAAACAAGTTCTTTCATTATCCAACTGACCTAGATGTATTCAACGACTTCGATCTTCTCGGCGGCTTGATTGCTGTCCGAGGATACTATTCTAGTGTCCGATTCTCTACTTCGAGGACACTCCTCAATCTCAACGCTCAATGCAGTCCCTTCTATAAATCAATCAATGTTCACGAATTGATACAACTGTTTCAAAAAATGACTCCGGGTGATTTGCAAGCTTTGGAGCAGTTCCTCAAGAGATTGCGAATCAAGACATCATATATGAAAGGATCTGATGGAGGTTCGATACAAAAAGTAAAGACTGTGAACGGCTTCTCACACAAGATGGGACTAGACCCAGAAACCAAGAAGCCTCGCGGCAATGCGGATCTAGATTGTGGAAATGCAATGCAGATCAAATTCAAGCGGACAACGCGCGTACTAGAAGGTCCCATAAGCATAAGCGATTACTTTCGAACAGGTGAGTATACTACCTTACTCAAACTAGACACTAACCACTAGCCAGAATATGGCCTGACTCTCAATTATCCCACGGATTATGTCCTCAATTGCGGTGTGTCGCGGACTTCGCCATAATATCATGTACATGCTGACGCTGTTGGTTTCAGGGACCGAAAATGACCCCGTATGGATACCTCCAGAACTCTGCACAGCGATGCCAGGGCAGCCATATCGTGGGCCCTTGAACGAGATCCAACTCGCGAGAATCATTACTATTGCTGCGCGCCCGCCAGCAGAAAACGCTTCTCGCATCACGGCAGCGGACGGAGGTCTTGGTATATTTGGCGTCCTTCCAGATACGTGTCGAAGTCTTGTAAGTTGGTCTAGTTGTCACTGCTAAAGACGTTCAAATCTCGTAGACTAACATATTTCATAGGGTGCTTTTGGTATCACAGTCAATCCCAAGATGATTGCCGTTCCCGCACGAGTACTCCCAGCTCCAAGAGTCATGTATGCTAGCAATAAGTCCGCGAACCCGGTAAATGGTTCTTGGAACATGAGGGAGAAGAAGGTCTTAAAACCCGCGTTACTGCCGAGTTGGACTATCCTCCGGATTGGTCCCGAGGCTATGGTCGATGTTGCAGTATTGAGGCAATACTACGATGCTCTGACCGTATATTTCAAGTCCTGTGGACTAGAAGTTGGTAAACTAGAGAGCCCACCTGGCCTATCTATTCCAGCGCTGAATGATAATGAAAACGAAAAAGAATCAGCCTTGGATAAGCCTTTTGTTGATGGGCAGCTCCGGGAAAAGTTTGAAAAATGCAGAGACAGAAATATAGGCATGCTTCTAGTCATACTGTCATCATCCACCGCTTGGATCCGAGAGAGGGTAAAATTTTGGGGGGATAAAGAATACGGTAATCTTTTCACGTTGATTTCGTCAAGCCTCTTTGTACTGATTCTTCTAGGAATTCACACTAGCTGCGTCCAAATCAGCCGGCTCCAGAAAAAGGACCCCAATTACTCCGCTAATGTCGCTCTCAAAGTCAATCTTAAGCTCGGGGGTATAAATCAATGTATCTCTCCTACCGACCTGGGTTTCCTAAAGGACGGGAAAACAATGCTCGTCGGCATTGATGTTACTCATCCTGCACCTGGTACCATGAATGGTACTCCAAGCATCGCTGGGGTGGTGGCCAGCATCGACCCCGCTTTTGGTCAATGGCCTGGAAGTATCAGCTGCCAGGAAAGCAAAAAAGAGATGGTATCTAACTTAGATACCATGATAGAGGAGCGTTTGGAATGTTGGATCTCGAAGAATCCAGGGAAAAAGCTAGAGAATATTCTCATTTACCGTGATGGTAAGTGTCATAACGATTAGTATCGGAGTACGAGTACCTTCGCTTACAGAACGCCTAGGTGTATCAGAGGGACAGTACCTAACTGTTCAACGTCATGAGATACCGGCGGTTCGACAGGCTTGTTTGAAGGTCTTCAAAGATGCAACTCTACCCAAGATCACATTCCTTATCGTAGGAAAAAATCATCACACAAGATTTTACCCTACGGAAAAGAAGCACGCAGACCAGAGGCACAATTGCAATATCAAGAATGGTACTGTAGTGGATAGAGGAATCACTATGCCCAAAGGTTGGGATTTTTTCATGGCTGCCCATGCAGCTTTGCAAGGAACCGTGAGTACTCTATCACCATGTCAGGATTCTACTAACATTACGAAGACCAAGCCTGCCCATTACGTTGTCTTACTTGATGAGATCAAGCTGGGCGCAAACGAATTAGAAAAGATGACCCACAATCTATGCTATCTTCAGGGGCGAGCGACCAAAGCCGTCTCGGTCTGCCCACCAGCATACTATGCACATCTGATCTGTCTGCGGGCGCGCTGCTATCTCGCAGACTACATCAGTCGCAGCGGTGGGAAGGAATTCGATTGGAACAGAGCTCCATGGCGCTCAGGAGTTCACGAGAAGTATGTTGACTCCGAATTGTAGCCAATTTTTATGCTTGCCAGACATGATGCTGATGTCGTGTAGGCTCAGCAACTCCATGTTCTACATTTGAGGTGTGATGAGGGGGAGAAATGAAGACTGCGATACTTTTACAGAAACAACGCGTCTATTTGTCGGCCATGAGGAAACTTCTATCTCCATGCCTTCTACAAATTCTCACGAAGTTATGGAGTTGTCGATCGCAATCAAGCCCAACGATGCTCAATCTCTCAAATTGGACTTTGAGGGCCTTGTTATGGCGGTCATATGAAATTGGCAGCTTTGCAACTTGGAAGTCTCTACCCCAGACCTTTCCCGTCTTAGTCTCAAACTTGCATACCAGATAGAAGGAATACTGCGCACAGAAACTAAGATAGACACATGATTCAAAATAATCAATCCAAGCTCACCGACCAGAATCTACAAGGCGAAACTGGTAAAATTTACCAGTATTGTGTTGACTCATTAGATGGATCCCCCAGAGCACAAATCATCTCCTCAGATTCGCCCTAGCCTTGACTCCTACGATGTTACCATCTAGATTATGTTGTAGACGCGAGAAAAGGTCTACAGCACCGTATCGCATCACCACAGAGGGCCAAAAGGACGCGTGAGATTACGGGAACCGCTTCGCACAGTCACGCAGTCTTGGCAATCCAGTGTCACCTTCCCAAGTACGAACAAATGTCCTACAACTATACTCCTACATATCATGTACAGCTTTTTCCACGCGTAGATTGGTGTATCATTGTCGAAGCCTCGATATGCATAGGCGACTTTCCTTGCATGACGAGAGGGTTGACATAGAGGGAAAGACGCGATGATTGATGACACGAGGCTTTAGGACCTTGATGTGAGCTCGTGTGCCCTCCCTCTACAATTCACTATACTGTGCATTTTTAATTGGCGTGATGAACACAGATCCCTTCTACACATATCTTTACAGCTCGTGGCTGTGAATAGCTCCTGACATTCTGCTCTAGCTTTACATTTTCTAGCTACCTCTAGATCGACTACTCCAAGTGATGCTTGGCTTGCGATTTATGAAAGCGTAAGTATCACACATACTCTCTCCATCAAACTGCGATTCAATAACTCTCAACACTTCTTTGTTTGTTCCCAACACAAACGGCTACCTTGACCTCTGCTATGAACCGACTCAGGCAACGACACAATGCCCTTCGACGAATTCAGCGATGCATATCTAGAACACCAAATAAGATATCATCCTTTCTATCTCACTCGTAGGTGGAGTGAGCCATCTTCAGCTCTTGTTGAGAGGCACATCTAATCATGAGCGAACCTCGTTCGAATCTTGGCATCAGCCAGAGCAATACGCAAAATCAAGCTCAGATCCCTACTCAGGCCCCAGCCCCCAACTCGGCTCAAGACCAGCTGCACGCACAAGATGAACACCTTGACGCCCATGCCGCAGTTCTGATCACCCAATTTTTCTGCAAGACGCGCCGAATGGTCGCCTCCGAGCTTGGCGGTGACTTTCGATGCACAATATGCTCAGAGGGCTTCCTTCGCGGCGAGAACCCAGAAGTGCCCATCAGACTTGACTGCGGGCACGTCTTTGGAATGAGCTGCATCCTCAAATGGCTGTCCCCACTGTCAAGAAGCGGGAATAACAGCTGCCCAAATTGCCGAGCGAAAATTTTCGACGACTGGGACAAGAATGATTTCCCTTCCCAACGGAGTTCCAGAAGAAGGAGAATGGAAACATCCAGGTCCACCCAGCTTAACGGCCTGCGAGAAGGGCAGTCAAGGCGACGATTTGAAGAAATTAACGAGTCGCAGGATCCGGGGCGGAGTGAGACGGATGTCCCTGCCCCCCGCCAAGTCGCACCAGCTAGGAGGCAGGAAACGCCTGGTCCAATTGAGACTGTGGTAGATGAGCAAACTAGACAGTATGACGAAACCACCAGACGATATCAGGAAATGATGCAACAAATTGTGGGGCTAGCGCAACGAATGGAAGGGCGTTTGGATGTGGGGGGAGTGAGAGAAAATAATGAGACGCGAAATCCAGGACAGGGTGAGACGCATGTCCGTGCACCCCGCCGAATTGCACCAATTAGGAGGCGGGGAACGCCTGGTCCAGCTGAGAGTCCAGTAAGACAACGTGAGAATACAACGCAACAGGTCGAGAGAAGATTAGATGTGGGAGAAGTAGGACCGGTGGAATACGACGCCGTGCGTGAAGCTGCACGTCATGCACTTACACGTGGACCTCGTGTCAGACTCCAGCCAAGGGCTCCAAGACGACTGAGAGAAGGAAGAGTACGCCAAAGTTCCACAGCTAGACCGATCGTGGCTGGGCTCGACGGTCCAATCGGAGGACATTCTATTGAGCCGGTAGCTGCTCAAAGACCGGCCGAGGCGACCACCTCAACATTGTCTGAGATCGCTCCTTCCGTCGACAGACCTTCGCCTTACTTATCACCGGAAGGAGTCCATCAGAGGGAGCGGGAGGATGTTACGGCGACCATGGGTTCAGGGGCTTCACATCGTCATCATCCCTTTTCTGTGTCTTATCGGGCGGAGATCAACCAGACGGAGTCGGCGAGCTCTACGGGCAATCAGATTGAATCTGATGTAGCGCGGACTGAAGAAATACTTCGAAGATTGAATATAGGCATGGAAGCACTCCGGCGAGTAAACGCTCAGAGATCAGCTGTCGCGAACACCCAAGCACCAGTAGAGGCCGCTCCCGTCGCCATAGAAGACGACAACGGCATCGCCTCCATGTTCACCGCCGCCGAAAACCAGCACGACCTCCAACGCGAGCAAGAAGCCACCAACAAGCGCAAACACCACATGTGGCTGCAATTCTGCGAAGGCGTCGTCCGCACCATCGAACAATCCACCGACGACACCGCCCTCGCAAACCACGACCTAGCCCTCACAATCGTCAACATGTCAAACCTCGACGCCTTCATCGCCGAGCGCGCGAGCGGGACCCCCACCTGGCGGCGCATCCTGCAAACCTTCCCCCGCTTGCACACAGAAATGGTAACGCGCTTCACCGACTTCCGCCCCCTCCCATCCGTCAACATCGACCACCGCATCCACCTCGAACGCCTCCTCTCCACCACGCACCTCCACCTCCCAACCGTCCACAAATCCCGCTGGCACACCCGCCTCAGCGAACGTCTCGCCCGCATCGCCGCATCCACAAACCACGACCTGGCCGTCGCCCGACTCACAGAGCGCGTGGCGCATCTCTCGAGTCCGTTTCGGGAAAGCGAGAGGATAGCGTGGCCGGGGGGCAGGGATGATGGTACGGGAGAGCAGCCGGCGTCGGAGGAAGGCAGGCAGATGCAGCGGATGGAGGATTATTTGCTGGGCAGGACGCCGGTTGGGGTGAGGAGGGAGGGGGCGGCGAGTGTGGGGGCGGCGTTGAGGGTGGGGGCCGAGAGGAGCTTTGCGATGAGTGTGGTGGCGAGGTTGTGAGGAGGCTGCGAGGGAGATGGAGATGGGGCTTTTCTTTTGCTTTTTTTTGTTTTGTTTTGTTCTGAGAGAAGAAGGGTGCTATCTATCTATGACGAAGTTCGCAACAGGTAATCATGCAATTTCACCTCTCTTCGCTCCCAAGGCAAACCAAACCACATTCCCCCCGCCCCCACCCCCCCCCCTCCCCCCCCCCCCCCCCCCCCCCCCCCCCCCCCTCCCCCCAAAAAAAGAAAAAATAAAGAAAGAAAAAAAAAAGAAGGGAATTAAACCCCAAAGCAGTCATCAACCTCCTCATCTCCCCTTACCCCCCCTACCTCACCTCCCCACCTTACCCCTCCCTTCCCCCTCCCTTCCCCCCACCATTCCACCATTCCACCACCCCACCATTCCACCTCACTGTTCGTTCGGGAGGGTATTTCCATACTGTTGTAATGTAGGTAAGCTCTTAAGTTTAGGTTCAAGAAGTTCAACTTCAAGTTCAATCTCTCTCTCAATCTCAATCTTACTCTCAGGCTCAGGCTCTATTTGTTTGTTTAATATGGCATGGGCATGGCATGTGTAGGGATAGAGAGGTAGATGGGGGGGAGGGGGGGGGATGGGGGGGTGGGGTGGGATGAGATGG
>BLJB01000268.1:0-78669 GCA_013423325.1 Usnea hakonensis | reverse complement strand
TGGGTATGGGATGTGAAAGTGGGGGGGGGGTAGGGATGTGAGGAGAGATAGGTGAAGGTAAAGGGAGGGGGGTGTGTGTGTGGGGGGGATAGATGATGGGGAGGGAGCCGAGGGGAGGGAAGTGAGGGCGGGGTAAATTGTGCTGCACGGAAAAACGGGCTTTGCTTTGATAGATGATTTTGGTGGGGAGGGAGGGTTAGCTAAAGATAGAGATAGTTGGTTGTGGGGTGGTTATTTATGCCTGGAGAAGGAGGGATTGTGGGGAGTGGAGTGAGGGATAGAGAGGGTGAGAGTGGGTTTTGGTGAGGGTCGGTGGGGAAATGGATTTGGTTGGGGGTTATAAGGCTGGGTGGGTAGTATGATGGGTATTGGGGAGGAATTGCTGTTATAGTTTCGAGGTTCACACTGCGGCTGTCGATACAGCAGAAAAATGACACGGGAAGCGAGGGTTCAGATGCCGAGAGCTAGGTCGAGGAGTGGTTGGGCGTATCAGGTGAGGGAGGTATGGGGTGGTTGGATGACTGGCTATAGAATGCTCCGTGATGATTGATAATTCGTCCTCCTCTGGGACAAAACGCAGCAGGGATTCCCGCTTTCGGTGAGAAACGATAGTGTGGTTTCCACAACAATGCCTCAATCAAACAAATCCCCCCTCACTTACAAATCCACAGTGCATTCTATTCTTCCAACCATCAGGCTGATACCGCAAACAAGTCACTATGACTGCGTAACCGGTCTACCCTATCGGAGATGTGTCAAAGCCGAAGATGGCAGCCTGGAGGACAGCACCTTCTCACCGGTGTTGGTTGCGGCACGGTAAGAAAAAAAAGAGAAGAAGAAGAGAAAAAAAGCAAAAGCCGTTCAGGCAACAAGAAAGAATCAAGGCAAAACCCCCGAGAGGGAGGGAAGGATCAAGTGAGACATCCCCAGCCGGTATATCCCGTAGCTTTTTCTTTCATTTTTTTTCTTTCTGTTCTTTGGAAAAAAATTAGGACGCGCACGGTGACGATAGCAGATGACAAAACCAACTTGCTGCGAGGCGTTATCACATAGCACACACACTCATCTCTTGTTGCATGAGGCTGAAGACAGGAGGCAACTGAAAACGTCATTGAAGGATTGGAAAGGTTGGTGAAAAGAAAAGTTGGAGACAGCCTGGTGGAAAGGAGGAGTGTGTTTCATAGATGATAGGCCTGAGCGTTGGCTGTTTGTCGTGCTTGGGGGATGTGAGGGCCATGTATTGTGCCAACATACTTACACAGTCCAGGTTTAGGGTTGGGAGATGCTGACAAGTTCTATCTACAAAGAGTCTGCCGCGAGATTTGTGGGCTGCCAAGTTTCGAGTGGACTCAAGCATACTGGTCTGGAATTGATTGCAGTTGGCTGAAGGTTTATGGCGGAGACTGGGGGTTGAGATGGAGGGGGTTTGATTCCTTGGCAAACGGAGAGATGAACAGCCGTGCCGAAGGGTGAATTGTTCTCCACGAGTAGGATTGAGAGAATACGTATCCCTACACAAAGTATTTACGGCGACATGGTCGAATAAGGTGTTCTGATTCGTGCGCTGGAACATCCTGGAGCAAGGACCATGATAATGGTCGGGAAAAAGAAAGCGCTGACGTGGCAGGTGTGACCGTCTGGCAGTATGACAGTATGGCAGTCGGAAGAATGACTGATATGTGGCAGAAGAACAGAACAGAAAAGAAGAGAAGGAGACGGAAGATGATAGGTAGGTAGGATAGATTATTGGTGGGATGGATTACCTTATGCCCGAGTCTGCCTTTCGTTCAACCTGTCGACAGAGTCCAGCTGAGATCTGACACTAAGGTAACACTACCTTACCTACCTACCTTACTTAAAGTACTTTAGTTGCCCTCTTGGCATTGACGCGCAGTCATACCTACTTTATAATCCTACGCTAAGAGCCAAGCCACTCCCAAAAGGGTATAGATGTCTCGCTTGACCGCTTGGCGTCCGATGTGACCCCACTTTCTCTTGATTCATTCTTTCATCTCTCATCTTTCTTGACCCAACAGTCATGACCCAGTCATAACAACCCACTCAATCCCTTCTATGACCACACGCCAACGAGTAGGCGCAGTCTGCAACTCACAACACTCTTGGGATATCTGAATCTGAAGATCAGTCCGCGCAATGCAATGCACATAATCAAATGCGACCCACAGTGGAGGGATTGCCGCGTTCTAGACGGCAGCCTCGCGGGAATGAGCTCGTCAGCCTCTTTTAATTGTGGCTTGATGGCTTTGGCAGCGCCACAAGGCCAAACGCGTTTGTTCGTCAACGGATGACGGGAACGGCCAGATGCACTTTGCAGGCAGCAATTGACCACTGACAAGTCTCAGCTGATCTTTCATCTTCGGGCCACTACAACCATAACACTACCATACCGTGGCCAAACATTTTAGCACGAACTGGTCGGATCCCTGCGTCGATAGGGCAATTGCTGCCTATGACTCTGAAGCTAGGCCATAATGGGGTGAATCCACCCCAGGCACCAATTACATCTTCTCCTCTCTTGATTCCGATTTTTCCATTTTCTATATCATCCCTCCATTGCCCACATCTCTTTTCTTTCTTCTTTCTTTCCTTTTCTTCAGAACCATAACACTTCTCAAACGCAAACATAACATACGGCGTGGGCCAAGGTAGACCCTTGCTTCGCCCACTTACCCTTTCCTTAACACCATCCTTAACACCATTCATAACATCCACCTTTGAAACACAACATTTCATATCCAATCCTTCTTCTCCACATCAAGGATTGCCTGACATCATACCCTGTTACCATTGTCGTCATCAACTCTCCACAACATTCACATCTTTCTACTTAAACAGCCCACTATCGCCCACTCTCAAGGTGTCTCCTCAGTACACCAAGACGACTTATTACTACATTACAACCCCACCGTCAACACCCCCAGCTTCACCAAAACCCAAACCTACTCAAATTGCAATGGCTTCCCCATCTCGTCAAGTCGGCTTCGCGCCCATTCCCGTGACCTACTCGCGTCTTCCCCATGACGACGAGCTCTATGTCATGAAAGCATTCGCCCGCCACGCCTCCCACTGCTTCACCTGCGCACGTCCATATGAAGTGCACCGCAAAGGAGGCAGCCTCTGCTCCAAAGGCAACCAGCGAGCCCTCGACGTTTCCCAGTACATCTTCAATCGAGCTGGCCAAACATTCTCCGTAGTGGACCTTGACGACGACCGAAGAGTGCAGATGGAGATTCCAGCAGACTGTATCGTCATCCGGGACCTACTCAAGGCAATGGAACGCGGCCTTCGTACACGCCGAAAAGTTCCCGTCACCAGCCAAAATGAGTCACACCGGCTCCCACCTCGGGTGGTGCAGCCCACCTTTGAGCACCGACGCCCACAAGAACCCCGATACGTTCGGAAGCCCATGCTCGAGACGGCCGTAGCGCCCTCATCCCGGCGCGAGAAGCACTCCCCCTCCGGCCGAGGCAGTCTCTACGAAGCCGACATGAAGGAGCGAGAGCGTCGATACAAGCCGCGACCCACGTACTACAGCGCCGGGTCCCGAGGTGTGCTGCCTGTGCCGGCCAAGGATGACGGATACTACGATTGAGCAAATCACCATGACGACATACGATGCCACGAATGATCCCTCATGATCATAAGGCGAATGAGAATGACACCGACCCGAGACAAAGGGACACCAGTAATTCGGACACACGCCGTCTGGACACCCTGACGCAAATCTCACCGGCGCACATTCTCGCCTTGGCTCAAGTCTCTTTGCTACGTACGCCACGAAGGATTCCGAAACAATTTCCTGCTTTCTGATTGCTTCAGCGAACATGGCACCAAGATGGGATTCACACTTCCACTGAATGGCTAATCTTTGGAAGAGGACATGGGGGGCAGGAAGGAAGGATAGAAGAGGTGTGAAAGAAAGGAAGTAAGAAGACAGACAGGAAGGGCGAGAAAGAAAGAAGGAGGGAAGAATTCACGGAGATGACACCTATGCCGCACATCCCAAGATAGATAGCATAAATAATCAACCAACCAATCAAATCAAATCAACCCATAACACACCCACTCCCCTCCCCATGATTGATTCCCTTCCCCCTCCCTCTCCCCACCCAACCAACCAAAAACTCCCCTTCCCCGGACCCCCACCAGGGGAACCACATGGCCATTAAACATTCTTGTTAATGTTAATATGAATATTAATAATAATATTAATGAACGAACGAACGAACGGGCAGGCGGAGGGGACAGGAGGAGAGGAGAGGGGAGGGGGGCGGCGGATTTTTTGTGGGTGTGTGTGGTAGGTGAGGAGATGGGTGGGGGGATAGGATGAGATAAGGATAGAAGTGCGTGCGTAGGTAGGTACGTAGGTTAACGTCCTTCCTCCATCCCTCCCCTCCCTCGCCCCCATCTCCCCTCTCTACCCTTTCTCCCATCCCTTCACCCCTCTCCCCTCTCCCCTCCCCTCCCAAAACACCTCACCCCTCTATCCCTCTATCCCTAGCGCGCTCTCTAGTCTTTGGGAGGTTTGTCTGTTTATAAAAGTAAAAGTAAAAGTGGGAAGGGAGAAGCAAGAGATAGTAGAAATATGTGTACATACCTCTTTGAAAGAAAGAAAGAAAGAAAGGTGGTTTTATTAAGAAAATGGGTAAGGGGGTGATGAAGTGCACATTGTCAGGAGGATCATTCTTGATGAAAATGCCGAACGGGATCGGAAGTAGTGTACACTTTGGGCAGATATCAAATGCAAGCTTGGAAAATGAGATTCAGTGGGCCTTTCGACCTTGTCGGCGTTCTCGGGCTTACACATCTCATACTGCTCCAGATCCTAGATGGTCAAACCCCCAGCAAAAGTATAACTCCCTCCACTTAAAAATCCAGAACTCGTCTGCGTGTTCACCGCATTCAAGAGCGATTGCCACATAGCAGAACCCCTCGTCTTAGGCGTGATTTGCGCCACAGCCGCGACGACCTGCGCGTTCTTCCACCCCTGCCAACTCGCGTCGATCTGCTGTAAATACTGCGCTTGCCAGGCCTGATAGCTAGCAGCCCACTGCACCTTCGCAGCACAAGGACCCCTAGTGCCGCCCGCGCAGGCGGAGTCCAGCTTCGCGTAAAAAGTCTTGACGCGGTTGGACACGGCTTTGAAGATGGCGGATACGTGGGGGTCTTGGAGGTAGAGGTACAAAGCTGAGGATTCGCCGACGAGAGCCAGTTGAGCCGGGGCCATGGTCATGGTGGATGGGGTTTTGCCGCCGAAAAGTTGCGCTTTGAGTCCGTTAAGATGGGTTTCGAGGTATACCAGTTCATTTGGGCGACTGCCGCCCGACATCTGACTCATGAGCTCGTCGATAGGTCGGCTACCGGCGGTTTGGATGTTGCCTCCGGCGCCGAATTTGGTGACGGTCCATTGTTGTCCTTGGCCAAATAGGATTTGATTTATGAAGCTACCGCATATATTTCTGTTGTTGACGGCGAGATATGCTTGCAGGCCTGCATTGTTGGTAGATAGCCATCGGAGGAAGATGGCGATGAGTTGAAGCTCGTAGATGTGCTCGGTTGCGTAGCTAAGGCTGTCTGGGGCTGTGGTTCCTTGAGTCAGTGCCCAGTTGTACGTGGAACATCGAGGAAGTTGGAACATATAGCTGTAATAAGGACTGTATGCGTTTCCAAGACCGGCTGAGCTGTAGGAATTGTAAGATGGAGCAGAAAAACCCTGGCCACATATTGTGACGTCTCTGGTTGCGGAATTTGCTCTTGCCGCTATCTTGATAAATTCTGCATTATGGAACCGTTTCCTGGACTTGGTGGTGGTAGTGTTGTCGGTTATAGAGCCTGCGTATTGGGAAAAAGGATCGTCTGGGCCTGGCGTCGGGATTGCAGCAATTGTAGAGTCTGCACAAGCAACACAGGCATCACAAGTCGAGGCCGAGGCACTTGCAGAGGACGAGATGGTAAATGAGGCGCTCCCAGACGTGATTGACGAGGCGCTCGCAATAGAAGAGCTGCTGGCAACCGATCCACTTGCAGACACTGTCTGAGACGGCTGTGTCACACTCGGATTATTGGCCGATGGCTGGTGGCCAGTTGCCTCGGGACTGTCTGGGCCTGCGTTCTCGATTTCTTGAGCAGTAGCTGCGGCGGCTGCCGCGGCGGCGAGCTCAGGAGCGACGGCCGCAGCGATGTCAGCGAGAGCCTCTGCGGACGCGAGAGTTGCTGCGGCCTCAGTCAGAGAAGTAAGAACTGTCGCCAGCTCAGCGCTAAGAGCCGTGAAGGCAGCTGCATCTGCAAGGGCTTTTGCCGCTGTGGTAGCTGGATACATGTCGTTAGCGAGTGTGACGGACAAAATCTCCACAAGTGATTTGACTTTTAGAAAGATGCGGGAACACAGAGTTGCAAGGAAAAGGCACCAACGAAACAATGGGGGCTAGGGCTGTTCACCATCTTGGAAGTCAGAGACTGCCTGTTTCAAAGCATTTTCTGTGTCGGTGGTCGGGTTCTGGGAGAAAGCTTGTGCGGCACTACTCGCACTTGCAGCATTCGTCACTACACCAGCAACTATTGCAGCGGATGAAGATGTCGCTTTTGAAGCTGTCACTGAAGTTGCTGCTGCTGCTGTTGTTGTTGTCTGTGGCGCCGTAGTAGACGAGAACGCAGAGGGCGCGGAACTTGATGCTATGCTTATTACAGTGCTTGATGGATAGGCCGATGAACTTGGCGTAGATGACGGTGGGATTGTGCTTGACGAAGCTATGCTACTGGACGTAATTTGCATGTTCGATGGGATGCTCGAGGCCACACTGCTACTAGGAGTAGCCGTCGCGGTACAAAACAGTTGTGGTACCACATTATAGCCAGAAGGCACGACGTAACAGCCCGCGGGTATAGTCATACATGTATCGCCACCTTCGCCTGGACCATAGGCCTGACAGAATTGTCCTGCAATGGGATGTCAATATGGGCATAACGAGATCCACACTTGATGTAATTAGCTGTCTGACCTGGACCCCAAGAGGTTGTGAGCGTTGGCGCTACGTAAGTAGCTGAAGACGTGGGAGTCGGAGCCAATATATGGCACCCAAGTTCTGCCAGTTGTTGTTGGCATGAGGAACACTGGCTCCAACAAGATTCCGATAAGTCCTGATTCGAATTGGCGCAGCATATCTGTGCAGCGCTGTGGAAACGACGAATTAGCGTTTTCCTCTGAACATTCGGCCGTACAAGAGCACTAAATTTCGTATACTGCGCAAATGGGATGACAAAAAATGCTCAACCTCTTATTGGACAAAATTACAGCAATTAATCTAACATGTACCTACCATTGTTCGCAGCTCGCTTGGGCATACACAGAGGCATGGAAAAGCGTGCCCAACAGAGCCAATTCCACAATGGCCCTCATGTTCTTGAAAGCCGGCAATGACGTCCTCATCTAGTATCTGTCTGGCTGTCAGTCTAGGAACCACCGAGTCTGAAATATGGTACTCACAGAGCTGATTCGTCCTTTCAAGGCATTCAAATGCAGAACGTCTTGTGCCCGCCAAGCCGTCGTTCGTACACAGGCCGTGAGAGTGCAAAGGAATATGAGACGAGCGCACTGCCATCATTTAAAAGAAACACGATAAATTAATGTGCGTCAGCGGCCAAGCAAGAGTAATCCAATCTCTGTAGCGAAAAGCTTGACAGATGGAAGGAAGACTCTTACAGAAGCTTTGCCTCGGGGTTCAAGCAACTCATCCTTGCTCTTGGCCCCATACAACAACATAGCACGGAGAAAGAGAAAAGCCACGATTGGATTGTCCTTGGGTGCCGACTTGCAGCCCCAATTACATTGCAAAGAATCACAGGCTACCTTGTTGTTGTTTTGGGGGCAGCGGGCCAAAAGGCGCCGGACTGTTTCATCTTCCCAGCTTCAATATCATATTTGTGTTTGTCGCTGACGCTAATCCCAGCCCTATACACCGACCGCATTTTTGCGGTCAGCCCTACCACCGCATTGTTGCGATCAGCGCATTTCTGCGGTCAGCCCTACATACCGACCGCATTTTTCCCTATATACCGCGCCTTGCTCCTGCTAAGAACTTACAAAAGAGTGCTAGCAGTGTGCCTCTTCAATCAATCTGGTCAGGGCCAGACGCAGATGTTTTCTTCGTTACCCACCTGCGAATGCCTCAGTCCCGGTCTTGCGATCTCATCTGTCCTCTAGACAGTACTGCTCAACGGCCTTGACGCTTTACTGACAGCTTCGGACCAAGCAGGAGAACTGAAGTGAAGCTTTGGGACTTTGGTATATCTGACGACGCCAAGGTACATAGCATACGGGTACGTGGTTTTGAGCACATCATCAGCCCCTCAAACCAAGAATATTTTCTGCAAAGAGATTTTTTGCTCGTGGAGTTGACATTCTTTGTCTCGCGTGGGTGTTCGATGGATGGGTTGGCCTTGTAGATTGAGAGAGCGCGGACCAGGCGTTGCATACAGGCTTTTTGATGCCGGTTTCGTTTCGTCGACGTGGCCGATGCGCTTTTGGCGAAAGAACCCTTTTTTCGACGAAGTGCTCGATGGTGCGTGTGGATACCGGGTCTGGATCGATATGTTTCAAGGGCGTCGGGGACCCTGGTCTGCGCGTTTAGAAATGACTCGTGCTGGTTCCTGGATTGATTTGGGGCGATTGGAAAATGAAGGTCTGGAGATCGCTCGCGCGGGTGAGGCTGGGGCGGGGGCTAAGTTCGTTGCTAGAGAGTGTTGTTGGGATGCGGATGAGTAGGTGTTTTGGGGGGATTGGTGGGGATGTTGGGGTTTGAAATGGTAGGGGAGATGGGTGGGAGAGCTATGAGGTTGACCTTAGTGTGGACGTCGTTCGTAAGGGCCTGCTTTGCGTTATGTTTTGGACAGGCTTTGAACACTTTATGCGCTGGGCGCGAGAATGTTGGCTTATAAACGCAGCTCTATTGATTAAACCCCCTTTGACGAGCGTTATTAGCTAATCTATATATCTACCCTGTATATATCCTTCATAACCTCTTCTATCTCGCTTATAAATATGAAAGGTTTTGTTACCCTCCTTATACCTACTCTTTACGCTACCTAGGATAATCTCTACTCTAGCCTCTTAAGACTAGATACATTTCGCGCTAGGGAGCCCGAGTAGGTAGATAATATATCTACCCTCTAAATCGGTAAAAAACTCGAGTCGATGTCCTGGCGGTGTGCTAAGGGGAAGGGGAGAATGGAGGTGGCTTTTCAGCGGGCCTTGATTGTTGGGGGAGGCGTGGTGGATAGTCTCGCGGTCTGTTGTTGGTGATGTTGTTGTTGTTGGGAGGTTTTCGTACGGGGATTTTTTTGATGGGGTCGTGAGGAGAGAGCGCTGTTTGTCCCCTTTTTTTTGACGGGAAATTTTCTTTGGTTGAGGGATGGGGGGATACTTGGGATGGGGGGACGGTTGTGTTGATGGATCTTCTTCGTCCGTGTCACGTGAAAATGTTATTGACGACGCTGATATTTCTGGCGCCTTTGTGCGGGTGTGACTTTACCTGACTGTGTGCTTGTGTCATCTATCTAGCTTTTGTAGAAGTGTTGTCATCCCACTTGGCCTCTCTAAAACCATATACCCGAGACTCGAAGATGGGGGATGGAGGTGGGGAGAGGGAGGTTTAGAGAGAGGGGTTATGGGGAAGGATGGGAGTATGGGGTTTTAAGGGGGGAGAGAGGGGAGGAGAAAATGGTCGGTGTCAATATATGATATAACGCATTGGCGCGTTTTGTCTCCTGGGCAATTTATCTTCGCCTAGCAAACTTTGCCTTTTAGGTAGATTCGACAATCTGATTCTCTCGTTGCCGCAGTGTAAGAGAAAAACCAATTTTTAAACTTTGCATTAACATGTCGCGCTGATCTCACCTTCTTAAAGAACGAAAAAACGTGATACCTGAAAGCCAGATCAACATTCCCGACACATCAAGCCCCAACCTTCTCCAAAAACCTCAACGTCTCCCCCGCAATCTCCTCAAGCTTAGTCTCGAGCGCAAAGTGCCCCGCATCCACAAACTTGACCTCCGCCTTCTCCAGATCCCTCTTGAACGCCTCCGCCCCCGCCGGCACAAAAGACGGGTCATTTTTCCCCCACACCGCCAGCAGAGGGGGCTGATGTTTACGGAAATACGCCTGGAAGGCCGGATATAGCGCCACGTTGTTACGGTAGTCGTAAAACAGGGCCAGTTGGCGGCTTTGGTCGGCTGGGGTTTGGAGGTTCTTTAGGAAATCGTAGTTGTAAGTGGCTGGGTTGATGAGGGGCAGGTCGTGAGCTGGGACGCCGGCTGTGTATTGGTATGCTGTGGCGCCGAGAGTTAGGACGCCATTGCGCACGGTGTCGTAGTTTTGCGTCGAGGGGTCGGCCCAGAGGGCTTCAATGGGGTTCCAGAAGGGATGGCCCAAGCCTTCGACGTAGGCGTTGCCGTTTTGGGAGACGATCGCTTTGACGGACGAGGGGTTGGCGAGGGCGAGGCGGAGACCGACGGGGGCGCCGTAGTCGAAGATGTACATGAAGTAGGTGTCGATTTGGAGGGCTGTGAGGAATGCGCCAATTGTGAGGGCTAGGTTGTCGAAGGTGAAGGTGTAGTTTTGGGGGTAGGTTGTTAGACCGAAGCCGGGGAGGTCAGGGGCGAGGACGTGGTAGGTGGGTGAGAGTAGGGGGATTAGGTTGCGGTATTGGTTTGAGGATGAGGGGAAGCCGTGGAGGAGGAGAATGGTGGGAAGAGTGGGGGATCCTTTGCTTTGGGGTCAGCGTAGGTTCCTAACGGAGGTAATGAGCAGAGTAAAGAAACAAGATATGTTTGGCGGAACATGTTTGAAGACTGTAATATCCTTTTGCTGCCGAACCATGATATTTTGACCAATTCATAGGACAAACGTGCATGAGCAAAGGAACATTCTGCTCCCAAAACATGGGGTATGGGCTTTGCATGCTACCAAACAAAGAAATCATCATCTCGAAATGCACTCACCGGCCGAGACGTAGGAGACGGTGGTGTTCTGGTCGAGGGTGACGTTGCTATAAGTGGATGGGTAAGAGTGGGTTGCCGTTGTGAGAGCCATGTTGTCTCAAGATTTTTTGTAGATTGTTGTTGAGTTTATGAATGGAGTTGTTCTTGAACTCTTCAGTTGGGGAATGGGCTCTTATATATACATGGTCCTCATCTCACCGTATTACCAAGCTTCTAAATTGTGAACCTCACTTGTCCGTGTTTCCTAATCATGGGGGACGCCGTCTCCGCTCGATGTAAGAGTTGCAGTGATCAGCATCAATTCTGCATCGTTGTGAGGTTCTCTGCATCAAGAAAGTCAAAACTCCAATTTTCATGCGTGCCCTGTTCTAGGCTTTGATGACCAATGCAGTGCATCCGCCATCACGTCAGCAGACTAGCTGTATATGGAAGGTATGTTAGACTTGTATGTGCTAGAACAAGCAGCAACAGATCATTATGGTCTGGTGGAGAAGGAAAACCAAAAGACGTCAGATGGATTTCCCCACGCTGTCGTGGCTGTCTAAAGTAGGGTACAATACCGTTGCCTCCTCTCGGCTAGATCGTGAGAGATCACCAAGGCTAGTACCTAGTCTCCCGGCTGTTCCTTTTCGCAGCCTTAGTCACCAAGTGTTCTCTTTTTTCAATCCATCTGTGCGCGAGGAAAAGCTTCACTCGATGTTCAATAGTCATTTTGGGAAGCGAGTGTCGTCTTGGTGAACAAAGTCAGGTGAATCGGTCCGCTCTCAGCAGTGCCGTGTCAACAAACAGTGGCACAGCTGCAGAGACGGTGGGGGCCGAAGTTTCCTTGCCCGTCGTCGGACACTCCAAGTCTGATAAGAACTATAAAAGCACGATGCCGCTGCTTTGTGGCATCACCTACAAATTACAATGCAATGAGTCCGCACTAGTAGACTGCTTTTGCGACTGTCGCAATTCATGAGTCCTATTCCTGGATATTCGAACAATTGCCATTGCCATTTCACCATAGTTCCTTATCAGATGACGTGTAGCCACTGACCGCAAAAATGCGCGGTGATCGCAAAAATGCGGTGGTAGGGCTGACCGCAAAAATATGGTTATGGTAGGGCTGACCGCAAAAATGCGGTCCGAGGCGTCGGTATATAGGGCTGCACTGACCGCAAAAATGCGATCTGTATGTAGGGCTGACCACTGACCGCAAAAATGCAGCTTGCCAGCGGATCCATGAGAGCGAGGGCAATGATTCGCAAAGCGCAAGATACTCAAGTACTACTCATACCTCTTAGTATTGAGAGATGTCGTTGGCTTATTGCGGGAATTGTGTCCCATTAGGCGATCCATAAGTAGTCAAAACCTTCTCTTTGCAGTCTGATCATTTCACAAGATGGAGGGTAATTCGCTCCCCAAAATATCTAGCTATGGGTCTCGAATTGCTGTAAGTCGCCATGTTTCGCAGGCATAATCCCTTGTTCTTGCACCAATGTTAGGAGCTATGAAGCTTGCGAGGCTCCCTAAATGGTGATATTCATGGGGTATCAACCTTCTTATGGATTATTCATGTAAAGGCCCAAGACGAAAAGGCATGGCCTACTTAGTCTTGTCGGCATGACCTTGATTACATGTTCGCCTACAGCGTGTCAATCAGAGGAAAATCTCTGAAATACTTCCGTCATAATCGGAGTGTCAGAGATAGAACTGGGAGAGTGAGAGGTTTGATTGCAGCAGTTACTTTCTTTGTAATATGGATTGAATGGTCATACATGTAATTACCAGCTGCAGGGCCCTGCTGCTTTCAGGCTTTGTAGAAGCAGAACGCATGATAGAAGCCTATTCACATTTTTAGTACACTATCCTCGTTTACAGTGACCGAGCTGCATACTTGCTGCCTCCATTTCCTCTTTGCTGACCAGTAAAGGTCCTGCATCTCGGCCTCTGACACCCATACGTTCACTCAGAGGTCCGAAGACCGGAGAATCTTTTTCCTCGCTCCAAATTTCGGTGAAAGGCTTCCGGTATTGTAGCTCAAGATTGTACTCTTCCGCGATGCTAGTAGACGAATCCATGTCAGTGCAAGCCTATGCCACCAAGGGATTGGCTGCATACGCTCGGAAAGCTTCCCAGGGAACTACGTATTCTGGGACCTCTTCCACCGCCTCCTCCAGGAAATAGCTATACTTCCATCCATATGGTGGTCGAAAGATACCATCCTTGGGCGTATCGCCCGGAAACCGGACTCGATATATGCTGTTGCCCCATTCCGCGACAGAGGGTTCCTGATTATCGCTGGGCACAGTCGCATCTGCATTGGGTTTATCGTAAGCTTCTTTCTCATCGCCTGTGGTCTTCGAGGTTTTATCATTCAACCCCTTGTTGTGGGACTCGATTTTCTCTTTATTGGATGGCGGATCCGTTGGTGGCTCGGTCAGGACATTAATAACAGCTGCAACTTCTGTCTTGGTGCTAGTATCATCAGACCTGTCGACCTTCTTCGCATTTGGTTCACCATCCGCTTCATCTACGGCCTTACGTTTCCTTGACGAAGGTTGTGCTTCTTGACCAGCGCTTACTGGGATTCTGGAAAGCTTTGAGCTGTGCGCAATGTTGCTCTTTCCGTCAACCATGCCTTTAATATCGTTTGTCCGATTTCTCGTAGCAGCGTTAGCCTGGCGCACGTGAAAATCCTCCACCCCTGAGCGTATTGCATCCGAGTTTGGTGCTACTCCCAGAAATCTCCCACCCTTTTTCAGACAACCAGCCACATTTTCCAACATTCCTTTGGCTTTTGTTTCGCTTTCAAAGGCGTAGTGCATGCAGAACATCATTGAAACAACGTCAAAGCCACCACCCGGACCCCAACGCACACCAGGCCCAAATCCAATTTCCCGTATGATAGGTATGTCTCCAAGCGAGTAGGTAAAGGCATCTTCCACAAAGAATTTAGCATCAAATGTTCTCTGTGGTCTCCCTCCTTGATAACCTCCTCGACCTCCTCTGCCGCCCCTACCCCCACCGGATCTCATTTGTAGAAAGCGCTCTCTTGCTTGGTCAATTGACACTTCAGCCGGATCCACTCCTACGTAGAGCTCAACTGGTTGCGGTGCTTGTTGCCACTTGCCAAGATCACCACCTTTGCCGCAACCAATATCCAGAATCCGTAACGGCAAAGGTTCTTTTCCCGACTCACTCGGCGAAAATTTATGTATGATGGTGCTCTTGATCCAATTATTGAAGCTTCGTAGTCCCTTAATTCGGCTGTCTGTCTTCCGCCATTCCCTCCCACGCTGAGGTACGGCGTTATAGTGCTGCCTCACAACTTCTTCGACACCTCTTGTTGCAGCCGCTTGCCTATCTACTTCTGCTCTTTGCTGCTGTCTCTGAAGCACGGCGTCTGAATCTGCTTTCGAAATGCGAGCAGCTCCTCCAGGGCGCTTGCGAGGGCGTGACGTTTCAGGGATATTCTCCTCTTCTCGAGGACGTTTTGTACCTTGTAAAGACATGTCTAGTGCTTGTCGACTGCAGTGCAATAGACTTAGGAGCAACAAAGGCTGAGGGTCTGGGGCACTGTGAGGAGGTCTGTGTTTCCAAGTGAACTACTCTTAAAGCCATGGATTAGCGAGAAAGTCATAAACTCAAGTCTCTCTAGGCTCTCTTATGCATAACTTCAAGGCATTGCATTGTGAGCGAGCAATCCTACTTTCATTCACGCACGATCGATGCGCGCTAAAAAGGCATCTACTTCCGCGCGTCTAAGCTCTAGGATTTCGATCACCAGCATGAAAGTAAAATATCAATGAAACCATTATATTGAACACCGACTTCAATAATCCTTCTAAAAGGTTTCACATCTCTTAGCGGAAGCTCGAGCACCAGACGCATCTTGATTCAATTCGTCAAAAGCAGCCATCATGGGCTCCGACCCTCAATACGCCAAATATCCCAATCTCTCCCTCGCCCAAGACATCTTCACCCTCACCAACCCTTCTTCTACCCAAGCCTCACGGCAGACCTCCCTCCAGAAACTTCAAAATGCCATCTCCGAACACAAAATGGCGCCGCTATACCGATACCTCGCCCATCCCGCAGAAGGTATACTGAACGCCTCGGGCGAAGGCAGCGTACGAAAGATCTCTGTACCTGCTTCACGAAAACCAAATGGGGCCGCGAGTATGGTAGCACGGCGAAGGAGCAGTGGGACTTTCGACTTTCCGTGGGATGATGCGCTGTATGAGAAGTTGAGGGTCGAGAACGAGGAGGAGCTGGAAACCTTTCAAAAGGAGGAGGAAGATGCGGAGGAGAAAGCTGGTGAAACAGAGGTGCAAGCTGCAAAGGGGAAGAGAGCAGAATTCTGGGCGAGAGTGGGCGACAAGGTAGCTACTTCAGTTCCCAAGACGTCGCCATCACATGGATGCTGACAACACTGTTCTCTGCAGGACAAAGCTCTCGCCTCCTACGAAGCCGTCTTTGAAAAAACCGGCATCCTCGGCACGAAAATCGACCTCGTCCTCGCCATCATACGCATTGGCATCTTCTTCGGCGACCGCCTCGGCGTAAAAAAGAACGTTGACCGAGCCAAAACGCTCGTCGAAAGCGGCGGCGACTGGGACCGTCGAAACCGCCTCAAAGCCTACCAAGGCCTCCACCTCCTCACCACACGCTCCTACAACCTCGCCGCGCCCCTCCTCCTCGACTCCCTCTCCACATTCACAAGCTACGAACTCTGCTCCTACTCCTCCCTAGTCGTCTACTCCGTCCTCGCGGGCGCCATCTCCCTCAAGCGCGTCGACTTCAAAACAAAAGTCGTCGACGCCCCCGAGATCCGCGCCATCCTCGGCGACGGCGAAGACAAGCTCGCCGCCCTGTCCGGCGCAATAGCAGCCGGCCCCGGCGCCGGCGACGAAGAGATGAAAGACGCCTCATCCGCCACCCCAACGCCCGCCTCCACCGCCGTCAACCTCACCGCCCTCGGCTCCTCAACGGCGCCGCAGGAAGTCGAAGCGCCGGTCGATTTCACCCCGCTGGCAGGCCTGATCCGCAGCCTCTACAACGGCAACTACCAATCCTTCTTCCTCGCCCTCGCCGCCGTCGAAGAGAGCTTCCTCAGTCAAGACCGCTACCTATACGAGCACAAGGCATGGTTCGTGCGGGAGATGCGGCTCCGGGGGTACCAGCAGTTACTGCAGAGCTACCGAGTCGTCGGTCTAGGCAGCATGGCGCACGACTTTGGCGTCTCTGTCGATTTCCTCGATCGGTATGTCCTCTACTCTCTTTGTCCCCCCCCCCCCCCCCCCCCCCCCCCCCCCCCCACCCCCCACCCACCCCCACCCCCCCCCCCCCTTTTTCCTCCCCCCCCCCCCCCCCCCCCCCCCCCAAAACCTTACACACACATCTAACCCCCCAACCCCAGAGATCTCGCCAAATTCATCGCCGCAGACCGCATCCCCTGCACCATCGACCGCGTCAACAAGATCATCGAGACGAACCGCCCGGACGACAAGAACAAGCAGTACGCCGACGTGGTGAAGCAGGGCGACGGGCTGATTACCAAGTTGCAGAAATACGGGCAGGCGGTGCGGTTGAGGGGGAGTGAGAGGGGGTGAGGGGGAGGGGAAGGGGAGGGGGAAGGGTATAGATGGATGTGGGTGTGGAGGTGGGGGGAGAAGAAAAGGAGTGGAGGGGAGGGGAGGAGGGCGGGGGTTGTATTTGTAGTAGACATAGAGAGCGAAGGGTTTCGGCTGGCTTGATTAGCGGCAGAATCCACGTTGTTGAGAGAATCAATTTCCTGATTGAAGAGATTTCCAATTGTGTGTTTTGTATAATTGTTCCAGAAGATAGACGGAGTAGCGTATCCAAATCCAATCGAATATACCCCCATCTATCCACCTCATCACAGATATCCAATCCAATCCACTCCACTCCCATCAATCCACCTCATCTAACATCCCAAATCCCACCTCATCCCAAATATCCAATCCACCGCTCCCCCATCTCCGCCGTCCACCTTCCCCCTCCCCCCCAATCAATCCCTAAACTCCTCCATAAACCCCTCATGGAACCTCCTAATCCTACCCACCCACTCCGTCCCCGGCGCCAAAAACGTCGTTCTAAAATGCAACGTCCCCTCCTTCTGCCCAAACCCACTACCCGGCACGACGCACACGCCCGTCGCGTCCAGGAGGCGGAAGCAATAGAACGCGTCCGGGGCGCGGTTTTCTTTTTCAGCCTGTGCGATGGCGCGGGGGGGGAGGGTGATGGTTGGGTAGAGGTACATTGAGCCCTGGAGGGGGGTTAGTTGAGGGACGATTGGGTGGATGGGGGAGAGGAGGAGAGGGGAAGGTAAGAGAGAGGGTGGGGGAGCTAGAAGGAAAAGAACAAAACGTACCTGCGGCTCCTGACAAACGACGCCCTCCATCTCCTTAAACGCATCAAACAGCGCCGTCGCGCGCTTTTGCAACCCTTGCGCGATGCCGTCATACTCCTTCTTATACAGTGGATAGCTCGGATCGCCCTCCTTTGGCGGATTCACCTGCATCTCCACGAGACACTGTCCCACGACCGGCGCGCACAGCATGATACTCACAAACTTGTAAATCTGCGCCTGGACCTCCTCGTCAAAACCGACGAGTTCGAAATAGCCACCCCGGTGCCCGCACTCGCCCACCATGCCTTTGGATATGCTGTTCAAGGACGCGAGTTCCACATTGTCGAACTTCTTCGGTTGCTCCTTCTGTAAATCGCGGAGCCCTTTTTTGAACGAGGTGAACTTGCCGACAAAAATGTTGGTTTGGTAAACCTCATCCGCCAAGAGCACCAGCTTTTCTTCTGCCGCGAACTCTATCACGCTGCGGACATCTTCAGGAGATAGACTGGCTCCTGTTGGATTACCAGGGTTTATGACGACAATAGCACGCACGTCTGTGCCTTCCTGCTTCGCCTTTTGGTACGCAGATTTGATAGCAGCAAGGTCCGTACCCCACGTTTTGCTCTCGTCCAGGTAGTACGGCACGCAGCGGGCGTTCAGCACAGCGAGTGTGGCGGTGTAGAGAGGGTACTGCGGTATGGGTACCAGGATGCCTGTCTCGGGCTTGGCACAGATGACGTTCATGAGGGTGTTCACACCGGACGAGGCACCAGCGCTCAAGAAGATGCCGCCTGGATCCGAAGGATATCCGTCTCTTCGCTCAATGTAGGTGGCAACGCTATTGCGTACGCCCGGCACGCCCTGGCTCTGGCTGTAGGCGCCCACGCTGTTGACCTCACTAAGAAGCCAGCGCGCGCGGTCAATGACATCTTGCTGGTAGCCCAGATCTTTAATCAATATATGCTCATTCTCTAAGAGGGTCGGGTATTCGAGTATGCTCAGCACTTGGCGGAAGAAGGTAATTGGTTTCTGGTCGAGCTGTTGTGGGTTGCCAATGTTGGCTGAGATGACAGTATCGAACGGGAGGGGTTCGTCGGGTGGAGTTGGAGGGTGCCCTTTCTTCAATTTGGCTCTGTATGATTCGGCTCGGGTGGCGAGTTCGCCCCGAACAGCGTACTGGGCTTCGCGTACATGAGGATTTATGTTGTTGATATTGAGGCTGCGAAGAGATGTAGAGGTGGACATGGTGCGGTGAGCGAGTCTTTGCAATTGTGGTGATGGGGTAGAGTGGACTATATAGCATTTTTTGTCAGCAAATTTTTTATTGTAAACATTTGTTTTTCAGTCACATGCCGCTCGAATAGGCGGGCGCCGGCGCCGGTGCCGGAGGAGTGAGAGCGAGAGATTTTATTTACCCAAATTGCAATTGGGAGTATCCTGGGCGGCGTTGATGGTCTTTAGCAATGCAGTGCAATTATGTTGGAGTCTACGTGCGAGGACATCTGATCTTATAAGGACTGATGACATTTTGAGCGTGGCTTTGGTAGCGGGAGATCTCAACAACTAGGGCAGACTTCTTTTAAATCCCAATTGGCAAGATAAATGAAATTATAAATGCGAATCCGAAGATATTGTCCATGGGAAGATGGCCGTTATGTGGAAGTGTGTAATGAATTGAGTGGTTTCTACTTAGGTAATTCCTCTTATCTTGCTTGGCCTTGTTGAGTGGGGTTGAAATTTAGGGCCCACCCGGAGTTTGTATGGAGTAGGACTACAAAATCCTCACAGAAAGCAGTTACCCACAGCATCCAACATATCAACCATGAGCTACCCATGCCAGAGAGCATTCTCAATCACAATGTCAATACAAACAATGATATTGCTGCAAGATGAGGAAAGTGAGGCTTAGCCAGTCCCTTAGCGAATATGATACTTTATTGGACGATTTAGCTACATCGAATGTGTATGAGCAAAATGTCCACGCTCACATCGGCTCGAGATATCACACAAAGGGAACGACTGTACCGGCCCTGCAGACATTATGCTTGCAAAGAAATGCATCGGGTTAATGTCAAACGAAATCTAGTGCGCCATGACAGCAATCTTCTGGTCAGCAGCAACGGCGCCGTCGAAATGGTACAAGGGCTCCAGTCTGGCGCCCTTCTTCATGAGAACGTAGCGCTTGAACCACCACGGCAATGCCTTGGTGATTTGGTACTTGGCGTGGACCCGCGTGGGCACGGCGAAGACGTAGTCTAATTCTTCAAGTGTGCGCTGCTTCGTCTCTGGGACGAAGAGGAAGATGAGAACCAAAGCGGTGACATTGAGGCCGGCGTAGAAGGCGAAAGCACCAACCGGGTGGAACACCTGGAGGATACGTGGGAACGAGATTGAGAGGACGGCGGCCCAGAAAAGGCACGTGGCCACGGCCCAGGACATGCCGACTTCACGGTGAGAGAGTGGGAAGACCTCAGCGGAGTATGTGAAAGGCACAGGACCTTCACCCGGAGAGTAAAAGGCGGCGAAAATGAAGATGAAGAAGGCGATCATGCCAAGATGGGCTCTCGATTGTTCTGGGATGATGAAGCAGAGTCCAGCAGCTAGTAAAGTCCAAGCCATGTTAGGGAAGGTGAAGAGAAGGAGAGCACGGCGACCCCAGGTATCAATAGTCCACACAGCTGGCCAAGCGAAGACAAAGTTGACAAGACCGAATCCGAAAGAGGCGAGCAGGGCAGTCAAGTTGGAGGCACCAGCGTTCACGAAGACGGTGGAAGAGTAGAATGCGATAATGTTGATACCACACATCTGTTGTGCCAGCATGACGGTGAAGGAAGCACCGGTAGCACGTCGAACACGGGGAATAGTGAAGAGTTCGATGAAGCGAGTGATGTAATTGCTCTTGCCAATGATGTCGGCCTCTTCTTGGATTTGAGCGTGGATGTAGTATAGATCACGTGCCGCCTGGAGAGGAGTGTTTCGGAGCCGGCAGAGCGATCGGAAAGCGTTGGCGTAGCGGCCTTTCTTGATATACCATCGAGGCGACTCTGGACAGAAGTATACACCAATGAGTAGAGGAAGTGCAGGAATCATAGCCGACCCCAATTGTAGACGCCATGCGATGGGCCCGACGTCGTAGACAGCCAAGTTGGCGCAGAAACCGAGGAAGATGCCGAAAGCAGTCCACATTTGCCAACTCATGACCAATCCACCTCGAATAGCAGCTGGACAGTTCTCAGCAGCGTATATGGGGACGGTCGAGGCTTTGGCACCCATGCCAACTCCGAGAAGGAGACGTGTGACAAACAATTGAGGCCATGTTTGAGTGACAGCAGAGCCAATGACGGAGAGGAAGCAGAAGACAGCGGCGAAGAAGATGGTTCCGCGACGACCAAAGAAATTGTTGAGAGGATCAGAGCACCAACAGCCACTAGAATCCCAAGTCAGCGTCTGGACAGAGCATTCACATTGGTGGGAGATTTGGTACATACAGAAAAGCGGAGCCGATGTAGGGTCCTGAGTTTACGATACCGACAATCCAGGAATTGAGACCATAGTTGACACCAGCCTTAGCACCAGCCGAGGGGACAGTGTCGGGAACCCCAAAGTCATCCGGCCACGACAGGTTAGCACCGTTGGAGCCGGTTTGATCCCAACCCTGTACAGCAGCGCCAATGGAACAGAGGATGACGGTAAAGTAAAGCGCGGTTGGTTGGCGCCATTTGTGGAGTACTTCATTGCGCAGCGCATCGCGTTCAACTTCATCCAACTCGGCAATTTGCTCGAAAGCGGGAGGATCCTGTGCCACCAAAGCACCTTTCTTCAATAGAGGGATCATGTCTTGCATATTGGCGTCCTGAGCGAATTGCTCGACATTGTAGAAGAGAGTATCACGAGGGATGCCGGCCAAGGGATTCTGAATTCTATTCGTGATTTGGACATCAGGCTGACTGCTGGTTGCTGGTTGCGAGAGGTGGGGGGGGGGGTTTGGTTTTGGGGTTGAGCGGATTTAAACTTACCGAGCAGTGACATTGCGATTCAGGCTGACAGACTGTTGACGAGAACCTTGACGACCATGTCCACCAACATCTTTTTCTTCTTTTGTCAGCTCATACTGATCAGCACTACAATGGGGTCAGCGGTCAATTTTCTCATCCTCATGAGAATTGCATGGTATTCACCTTTGGTCGACGTGCGCTAGGTCGGCCTTCTCGTTGTAATCGGCCATGGTGGTTTTCCAGTCAATGAAGTCAAATTAATAAGATTGCCTGCTATCTTCGATTTGATAAAAGATGTGAAAGAGGAGGAGGGAGGATGGAGGAGTGACGAAGACTTAAAGTAGGTATGTCCTCAGTGTCAACGAAGTGAAGTGAAGAAAGAGAAGAGAGAGAGTAAAAGCGGGGGAATCTTTGGGGGGGCTGAGGTACATTATGTACGCAAACGGGGGGGTGTCGTTACTCCGTACGCAGGGCGACTTCTGGAATCTGGAATGCTTTGAGACACAAGCTCGCCATTCACCAAACACATGGATCTGCCTTAACACCGAAAAGACTAAGGTAAGGTAAGACTAATTTAGGGCTAGTGGCGATCCTGATGATGCTCATTGCTGCAAGCATTGACACCCTTGGCTAGAATTAAATGGAGCAAGGGTGCATGCACATATCGATAGATGATTGGCTATTGCTTGGCTGGCTAGACAATCTTTTGCCCGCCTTCACGCCGAGGAAAATCGTTTGACTTTGAACCGTTTTTCTGGGGAAAGCTAGAGGCTAAATGTCTATTTTGCCTATTCTCGAACACGATACTCAAAGAGCCTTTACAATCTCAATCATGGAATGTCCTACCCATTGACATTATTGCCGCTCACAATCATTTCGCACCACCGACACAGCAGTCCTGAAGATCCAGGTCTCGTCCGAGCCGTCTCCCTGCATGCCAAGAGACGCAGCAGGCAAGCTTACGGGTGGATCTTTGCTCAGACAGGCAAGAGGCGCGGCCTTTATATTGGACATAGTCCTACATGCCAGCCTCGCTCGATCGACATCTATGAACTGCACTGCGCAGGATTCGATCAAATAATAGGATCATAGGAAGAGCGAGCTAAGTCAACTTCCTGATCTTGATCTTTCACTTTCAGCTTTCTTCGCGCTGATTGGATCCCATTATTGCTATGCAAGAAAAGCAAAAGTCACGAGCCATGTGGCACGGGTAATATCTTGAGTGGATCTTTTTGAAAAAAGGCGAGAACAATTCATTCCGAATTGCCGTAGAGTATTTTTTGACTCAGCCTTCCCCGCAATTGGCATCGCCTACCCCGAGGCACATGATATGATGATGGAGCACATGACTAGGTACATTGTACCTCAAGTACGGTCAATTCTGCCTTGCTTACTTTATTCACGCAACGGCCGCAAGCGATTCACTGCTCATGATGATATCACGCATGTCTTGATGAAAGCCGTTTTCAGCCGTGGGATCCATAGTCTCGTGACAAATCAATACCTCGGCAATGAGACTGGTGTCTGGTACGACCGTACGAGTACTGGTACAAGTGGCTGGCGGTTGGCGCACGGGCCTAACAGCGGCCCTGCTTCAAATTGGTGGTGCTCATACCTTGCCTAGGTAGCCTCTAGGTAGGTAACTAGCCTATCGTTACTCCGTAAGACCATGCCCTAACGAACAACTCTGGGGAAAGCGCTATGAAGAACTCAGGGATCTTTCGAATCACGACTCGTAACAAATTTTTTCACTTCTTGGAACATTCAAGATTGCCTTTTGATTTTGGCAAATGGTAGAGAGCGAACAAGGCGTTTAAGGTGCATGGCCACGAGATCTGGGCCTGGAAAAGGCTTCCCAAATGAGACATTCAAATTTTTGTCGAAGATGCTCCACAAGCTCACCCTGACTCGCGTGGCGGCGTGGCTGTTTCACATCCAGGCCAAACCCTGTACCCAACATCCACCGACTTCCCTATACGTCTTTTTATTTCAAAAAGCCTAGCCGTCGCCCGACTAGGTACTCACAGCTTTCATAGGTGAGTAATCGGGCGACGGCGATGTTCGCGAATGGCGGTGGAACAACAAGGACAAAGATGTCAACGCTTCTGTCTCATCCTTCGGCTGTCTGATGGCTACTCGTAACGAACGGCCCTTATTACTCACACGCTACCTCGGCGTAAAGAAAAATATCGTCTCGGCGAATTTGCTGCTTTAATCGCAACGCTTGCCACTTAGTCGACGGCTCTCCAGATCCTCATGAAGTCATCCAGCCACAACCTAATTCCACCGCGATAGTAAAAACCTTGAGACGCAGCCATGGACCCAAACCATACCCAGGGAAACTCTACCTTATGCACGGTGCCATCTGCTTGCCTTTTACCCGGTAGTAGTACACCATACGTAAGCCCCCCCCAAACACAAAAAAAAATGTCACTCACGTGGCCCATGGCTTCTAGCCGCGTTCTAGAACCTCCCTTACATGACAAGTGAGATTGCGCTTAAAAATGGGGAGCCAGCGTAGGTAAGGAGAGCTCTGAGTCCCAATCTGGATCCGATATCAGGAGATGGGTACCGTGAGCCGAAGATCCAATCCTTCGAAGACAAGGAAAGCCGCCACAATCAAGTCCGAACGAACACCTCATTGACCTCCGTAATCAGGGAGGGCACTCGTGGCTGGCCAGAACCGTACCTAAGTTTCTATTAATATTTTCGATCAACACAGACGAACCTTCGAGAGCACTCACCGAGCATCTTGCAGGGCGCTGAGGAGTGCCAGTGAAATGACGTACTCTACTTTGTCCGACTGTGCAGAATGCACATTCTTACGAGAACAACTTGCTATGCCAAGGCTGTATATGTCACTGGCGATATGACGACCCCTTAAACGTATAGTCATAGAGCCCACCCGTCACTCTCCATCGAAAAGCCCATCAATACCACCAGACTCAACACAAAAAATTCCGCCCCTCAAAAGCCACAGCTTGCACCATCTCAACCCCCGTCTGGGTGATTCCCACCTCCCTCTATCTCCGACATCCTCATCCTCCGACTTCAGAACACTTACGTGTTCCGAGTCTCGGTGATAAAGGACAGGGGGGGGGGGGGGGGATAGGAATGACNNGGGGGGGGGGGGGGAGGGGGGGGGGGGGGGGGGGGGGGCTACGAATGACTGGCAGAGGAAGATAGATTAGATATCGAATTTCGTGATGGAGAATTCTTTCCCGCCGGGGAAATGGTGGAGTGCGAAGCTTGGTTTTGACAATTACTTACCTTGGCGTCGCTGCAGTACAGCTACAAGTTCCTGGAGTCCTTCAATCTAAGGAACCTAAGGAACATACATGCCTGCACAGCAAACACATCTCCCATGCCCCATGACCAACAGGCTGTGGAGGAGGGGGAAGGTTGTAGAAGTATCTTCGTTGTCTGGTCCCAATATCGCTTTTCATTCTTGCCTATATATACCAAAAGTATACACGCCCCGCCTCCTTCCATCCCACCTCTCCCCCAGTCATCACCATAATCATACGTAACCCCTCCAACACCAATCTCCCCATCCATCCATCCATCCATCCATCCATTCCTCCATATCCCCCCTCCAGCACAAAACCAACCCAAACTAAACCGACCCAAAACCCCCCCCCCCCACACAGAACAAACCCAACCCAACCCAACGCGCGCCGCGCTAAAAAACGTCAATCCACAAACACACTCTCCTCTCCACACGCATATCTCCAACATACAAGACCTCCTAGTCCAGTCTATACTGAATCCCCAAAAGTATAGCATCACCATCTCATCTCATTCTTTATTTTAGCATATCTTAGCACATCTTAGCATATCTTACTATCTCATTCTTTACCTTACTATACCTTACTATACCTCACTACATCTAAGCTAACCTAATCCACTCTCCTCTCCTCTCCTCTCCTCTCCCCTCCTAGAATAAGGTGAGTAAGACACCGCTTCCATTTTCCCTTGGGGTTGGGGTTGGGGTTTTTTTGTTGTGTGGTTGGTAAGGGGGAGGGGGGAGGGGGAGAGAGGGGGGGGGGGGTTGGGGGGGAGATAGGGGGGGGGGGATTGGGGGGGGGGGGGGGGGGGGGGGGGGGGGGGGGGGGGTTGGTGGGTAGATAGGTGGGGTGGGTAGGTTATAGGAAAGGGGTAAGGATGAGGGTGAGGATGAGGCTGTGAGTGAGGCTGAGGGTGTTAGGGGAGGGGAGGGGAGGAGAGGAGAGGAGAGGGTGCGGTGCAGCAGATGGACATATAGATACGTAGATAGCAAGAACAATCTTGTTACAACAACCCCGTTTGCCGCTGCTGTCTGTTTCTTCCTCTGATGAGCTGACAAGGGCAAGTGTTTAGAGAGGATATTATTGAGGAAGTGGAGTAGTGTGTGCTGTCCGCTGGACAGGCAGCTAGGGATTAGATTTGAATTACTGTCCGTCTATATATAATAAGCATGATCTCATCGGAACCCGGAAAGTGATAGCAGGAACGTGTTTTTGCTGTCCAACTCCCTCTGCTGCCTTCTAGCTTTCCTTATCAGAAAATTCTTGATATAGCCTCCTAATGTTTTCCAAAGCCAGATGTTTGCGGTGATGCCACATGCTGTAACTCCACAAGGCCCATCTATATATAATAAGTACGGTCTCATCGTAACGCGGAAAGTGATAGCAGGAATGCACACAACGACCAGCTTTTGCCATCCAGCTCCCTCTACTGCCTTCCAGCTTTCCTTATCAGAACATTCTTGACGTAGCCTCCTAATGTTTTCCAAAGCCAGATGTTTGTGGTGATGCCACATGTTGTAACTCCACAAGGCCCTGCTCGGGGAGCTCCTGTGCCGTCGTTCCACTTGCACCTACCATTTCGAATCCCCCTTCATCATCGATATTCACGTAAGGCTCTTTCTTACTTTCTAGGCCTGTAGGAAGGGCATTCGATCGACGCCGTAGCAGGTAGGCCAAGGCTCCGAGAACGGCTAAGGTGGCAGGTACTCCAACACCGACACCTACACCGATGGCGACATTCTTATTGCTGGGCGGTGCACTGGGAGAAGGCGTGACGACGGTCGCGGTGGACGAAGGTGAGGGAGTGAGGAATGGTGAAGCCGAGATTGTTGACGACGTGGAAGATACAGGAAGAGATGTTATAGCGGAGCTTGGAGTGAGGGAAGCTGCTGTGATGGAAGGGCCATTTGTGAGGGAAGCTGGAATGGTCGTTTGTGCTGTCACCGGGCCAGAACCTAGGGTAAACAACAGGGATGGCGTGGAGCAGCACGATGAATCATCTAGTCCGTAGCAGCAATAGTTGCCATCTGTACAACCCACTACACCATTGCCGTTGGAGGGATCTGTTCATAGTGAGTTTGTGGTGTTCACAGAAGGAAGTTCTTCCGGTATGACATACTAAGACGGGATGACAAGTTAGTATCCTCTCTTTAAGTTTTATTAAATGTTTGAAGTTCAGCTTGCCTTGTTTTATTATTATTGCAGATTTCAGGGCACGTTGAAGGAGCATTCCACGAATAGTCGGTACAACCGCTTGTATAGTAAGGCGTCAAACCATGACCCCCGATCGGTTCGCAAAGCCCATTGCTAAGACATATATCGTTTCCGGCGCAGCAGAAACTGGTTTCGGCTTCCGAGTTGCAAGGAAACGAGTTGGGGTCCTGGACATGGTTCGAGTTGTAACAGATTCCGCCATTCGGCGCTGCTGTGGCAGTCCAAATGGTCCAAAACACTGTTATCGAAGCAACGAGTGGCGAATGCATTTTGGTTTCTGAAGCGTGATAAGTTGTCTTGTAATAATTCAGTACCCGACTAAGAGGACGAAGAAATCAAGAGGAAAGGGAAGTAGTGAAAAAGGAAGACGTCAGACCCAGAGAGGCTAACAAAAAAGGCTCATCAAGGGCAAAGAATTACTACGTTCTTTATACATGTAAGAGAAGCTGACAAGTTGCATCACGAAATTCCGCGTTGGATGGCTGTGTAGTCTCGAGCGTTCCATGCATGCGGGTCTTCCTTCTGATGAATGACACCCTTGGTGTCACACAAACGCCCTAGGTTTTTATGGCGGTGGCTTTCGTACTGTGTCCTCTTTGGTTGGCCCAACAGTCTGCCGCATGTTCGACGCATATGGTGGATCTCAGCCTTCGACTTAGCACTCCCAGTCCCGCCTCAAAGGCAAGGCTGGAGACCACCGCAGTGAGATTTTCTCGCCTTCTTTCCAAACAAGTTTCACCACTGCGGGTTGCGCAACGCCTTGTTCACCAATGCAATTTGGAGATTCACGTTGCGGATGAGGGGCGGTCTAAAAATACGTGATGACAGTTCGTTGAAGCAAGGCGACGCTATTGCTACATGCATGGAGAAATGGGGGCGAGAAAAGCAGGTAATCCTGTGGGAAGAAAGCCTAGCTTAATATAGATTGAGCCTTATAGCCCTAGAGCTGAGGACGAGTCAAGGTGGAGAAGGCTGAACTCAACTGGGTCAGCGATTCGCTATCGAGCGACATTTATATATTTATCAAGGGTGTTAGGGACAGAAGTGAAACAATATGGAAGGACACCCGTACGTCGCACTCACATGCACACAGCCACGACAGCCCAAGTCGATTTAAGACGCAACCGGGTTGGAAAATTGAAGCGAGGGGAGAACGAGGCTCCGACGAAACCAGATCGTTTCCTTCCAATCTTCTACTGGGCGAGCGTCCCATCCTAGCTCCAAGACAGCCATTATAAAGAATTTGTCTGTCGCTCTGACGTGCAGCCCATGATATGTTGCTGTAGAATCCAAACAGCCGCTAGTACTCGTACCAACCCTAACCCTTACTTGCGTGTCCTCTTTCCCTTTCCAAGATCTCTTCTTCGATCTGTACTCAAATGCATACCTTACCTAGCTAGATACATACTAACGGCGTTATGTACGCTGGTTCAAAAGGCACATAGGAGACATTTTCTCACGTCTGATATGGCACTTCCTGTGTGGCCTCGACTTTGGCATGGGGCGCCGCAAGGATGAACGACCGACCTGGAAAAGAGTATGTATGCCCAAGATACAATATCCCCCGGTCCCTTTCAGAGTCTTGAAGTCTTTACGCTGATGATATCTAGATCTTTGTCTTATTTATTTGATTTCTCCGTATCTTGACTTCACCATGTCTGTCCTGCAATCCTCAAGAAGGACCTTGGCTTCGGGATTCTCTTCTGTGCAAACTTTTGAGAGACTAATACTACAAATAACTTCTCAATCGCAATTGTAATGGAACAAGGATCACGGGTAAGACGCTCACAGCCTCTCCAAGCCCAGCATACTGAGGAGGCAAATGTACACGAACAAATGCGCCAGCAGCAAACAGAATAGCAAAGAGGTTGTACAATGCAGCCCAAACGAAGTTGAAAACGATCTGGTGGCAAGAGTCTCGCGACAGGTCTATAAGAACGAGAATACCCAGCAGCGAAGGTCGGATGAGAACAGCGTCCCCTGCGGTCCATTCGGTACGGGAACCAATGTTCATGTGCACACCAACACTGGCTTGAGAAAGTGCGGCTGCATCGTTGACTCCGTCGCCGCAAAAGACAACAATATTGTTAGCAGCTTGCATGAGTCTCTTGACGTGCTGCTGCTTTTCCCGTGGCGTACACCTAGCTCTGACAAGTTCATGGGAGATGCCAAGCTTGGTGGCGACCTTGTGCACTGCACCAATCTCGTCTCCGCTCATAATTGAGACAGCAATGCCTCGCTTGACCAAATTGGTAACGACAGTGCTCGCATCTTCGCGCAGAGGAGCTTGTAGCCCAAAGACCGCAATAAGCTGGTCTCCGTGTGTGGCACATAGGACTGTCAGATCCTTGGAAAGAAGTGATCGTACAGGTGCTAAACCTTCTACTCTGAGCCATCGAGCATTGCCAATGCGCACTGTCTGCCCGTTATACGTTCCTTGAATGCCTTTACCGACTATTGATGTGACATCAGTGACATCAGTGACATCAGCGACATCAGCGCGCTCGGCACCTGCAGCTTGGAGGTATTTAGACACTGCTAACGACACTGGATGATCTGACTGGCTTGTAAGGGCGACCACAAGAGCAGAACTCAAACTTTGCGTCTTAGAGTAGTACTCTTCGCTCACTACCGATAACCCGCCTTGAGTCAGAGTGCCGGTCTTATCAAAGACGACATGGGTCACTCCTTTCGCCACCCTCATTGCTTCCGCCGATCTGAAGATTACACCATGCTTTGCTCCAACCCCACTCGCGATGACAAGTACCATAGGAACAGCAAAGGCTACGGCGCATGGACAACACACGACTAGTACTGAGATGGCATACGGAATGGCGTTCAAGATTGCCGAGCTGACTGACTGGTGTCGATACGATGAATTAATCGTAAACCAAATTATCAAAGTTAAAGTAGCGACCGTTGCACTGGCTGGTACAATCCACCTGGCGACCTCATCGGCAGTCTGCTGGGCCTTGGTCTTCGAATGTGTCACCTCCTCGACCATCCCCGCAATGTCATCAATCGTATTGTCTCCTGGTAGTCGAGTGACTTGGACAATGACAACATCGCCACGATTGACAGACCCTGCGATGACCGATGAACCCTTTGCTTTCCCCACCAAAGTTGCCTCCCCATTTAACACAGATTCGTCGAATTCGGATACTCCAGAAACAATAATGCCATCTGTCGTGACGGAACTGCTGGGTTCTACGCAAAATTTATCCCCAAGCTCCAACAAACGGGCATCAATGTCCCGACGTTTCTCACCAGACGTGTCGGCGGTATCGACAAGAAGAGCGGAGCGCGCCTGCAACGATCTGATGGAGCCAATGCTGACAGCTCTATGGCAGGCAAAGTCACTCATCAATCGTCCCATCATTATCAACGTTATAAGCAAGGCACTAGTTTCGAAGTAGATCCCGGATACAAGACGTCTGCCATTTACCTCGCAAATGAGAGATGCAACAGAAAATCCATAAGTTATGGATGTGCTCAAAACGACCAACAAATCCAGATCGATTGCTCGGTCCTTGATCAGGCTTCGGAAAGCTCTTGGATAGAAGGGTCCAGCAACGACGATCTGAATAACGGTCGCAAGTGCAAGAGACACTGCCCCGTATGTGATTGTGTGCTTTGGGAGTGGCGCCCACGCCAGGACTAGTATGGGAATAGTCAATACTGAAGAAATGACTGTCATATATGCTGTTGCTCGAATTGTTGTGGACACCTTGTCATGAGATCTTGGAGGAGCCAAAGTGACTGGCTTGTCAACGTTCGTGTTCAAAGTCTTCAGGAGCTGTCGGGCGCCTAAGATATTTGCATCGTACTTGACAAGAAAGGTGTGTCTATTCAGTCGCGTCACATCCTTGACCCCAATAGGCAGCATAGCATCTGCCTCGAAGTCCGTACAAGCTCCCGACACCACAACCTCCAATTCTTGCCACCCCTCTCCGATTCTTTGACAGGTACGCCCGCTTGTCCTCTTTATCGATTTGATGACATTGCGAACTGATGACTTGTCGAGATCGAGGTCGAATTCCGCCTGCAGAAGGATGGTGTTCATTTGCAAATTGTAAACGGCCGGCAAAGATTCGAAAGCTTTTGAAATCTTGCCCGTGCAGCTCGGGCAGTTGGAACCTGGGAATTTGAGAACTACGTGTTCAGCGCATTTTGGACCTTCTTCGACATCATCCAGCGCATCCGATCTATTGCATCCATGACTGGTGGTGCTGTGGAAGTCCAATGGCTTCTCTATCCTGCTGATTGCGAATTGTCTTTCGCCTCGCGTTTGCTGCGCGCTGCAGCAGTCATCTTCATCACACTGACCAGATGGTGGAGGCCGCGGAGCACCAATATCGCGTGATCCATTTTTGAAGTCCCGAGGATGAGACATCCTGTCCCAAACAGTAGCAGCCGTTTCGTCGTCTGCTTTCTTCTTCCAAAAGATTTCCTTCATGTCTCTTATTACCCATACTAAATGAAGCGCCTGAAACATTTTGGATCAGGAAGGCTCGGATCGCTATGACATGCAAGGGACCTGACATGAGTCCAAGCGTCAAGTGTATTATGCAAGATAGAGGCTCATAACTGACGTTAGCCGCATGCGCACCAGTCGCTGAGGCTAGATGCAGAGTTCTGATACATACCCCATGGGGAAGAGCGTCGCTTAGGCGGCTGGACTGATGGAAATTCTGCGTAAGTCGGTACTGGGGAGTTGGGCCAGGTCCGGTGCTTCTCAATTGTCTGTCTTGATGTCATACTATCTCCTTTCTGTGTTTAACAGCCAACAGCGTACGCAGAAGTGTCTTCCTATCCATCTATCTCACTTGGATACTCACCAACATCAATGCTTTACTGGTGGCTTTCGCCATCGGTCTCCTAAAACCCGCGGAGGGATTACGTATCCGATCTCGAAATATTCGAAAAATATACTCAATCGAACATGCGCGACTTGCGAATAAAATCCTCAATTAAAAGTAAACATCTCAATCGGAATCATATACCCTCACACTGATTTCCACGTATCTGAGACTCGACGTACATACGCACAAAGCAGCACTGATATACCAAACAATCCAAACATCTCGTATCGTCTTACGTCTCGGATCAAACCAGGACGACTACAGAAGCTGGCGACAAGCCTTCTCGCGCTTCCACCTCAAATAATAGAAGCCGTAGCATAATCCAAAACTACCTATACTACTAAAATAATCGCCTCCGACACTCTGCCCCAATCATACTTTCGTTCCCTTTCCCTCCCAATCAGGCCCACTCCACACCATATTTCCCATCTCAACCCAACAAATACGATGCATCCCATGCTATTCTACCCTTTCTTCCATATCCATCTCACTTCCCCATTCCTTTTCCCCATCCCCTCTCCCCCTCACCACAAATCCACTACAACATATGACCTCCACAAAAATACCCCCCTCCCCTCCCCTCCCCAAGATATCAAACCAGCGCACTTCACTCCTCCAACCACACACAAACCCCCCCCCCCACCCCCCAAAAAAAAACCGAAACAAGCAGAGAAGTGAAATGAAAGAAGCTCTATGACATCTCCCACCCACACACTCTATATCCCTTAAGTAAACCCCTATCCCCATCCACCCACCCTCCAAAACAAAACCAATATCATCGTAGCAACTTATAAAGCTTAATAAACCTCCATCCACACGCCCTCCAAAACAATACTACCCGTAGATGGAACCCCGGAAAATTGGGCAGATTTGCCAATACCAGTTGCTGCTAAAAGAGCTCTATTACGAGCAAAGTATTTGGATGCCGCTGTGTATGACGGGGGTTGGATGACACAGGTCGTGGGTTGGATTCGGGGTTTAGGGGAAGGGAGGGAGGGGGTTGATGATGTATTTTATATACATCAAAGTGGTTCATTGCTGGGTCTAAAACATATGCTGTTGATATACAGTATTCTGTAATCGCTGATGCCGGCCCCGCCTGGTCTTTTCACGAGATCCTGATCTATCACTCTCGATGAATATTCCTCTGACTGAGTCCCCGGCCGTCTATGTTCTCTCGGGTCCTCCGCCAATTTGCCGCTCGTTTATCAACTCACCCCCTCCCACACTCCTATGCGGACTTTCAAGATTCGCCGCACGTCCCCTGATAAAAAGGGATGCTCGATTCCGAATCTGTTGGGTTTTGGTTGTGGAGATTTGCAGTCGTGCTCTGCTTTATCCTAAGCGTATTCTTCGTCTTGTCTTGGGCAGAGTCTGAAATTCTTCCTTTGAGAGAAAAACTCTTGTAACCCCAACGCGTTCGGCTATTGGCCCGTGGTACTCAATCAACATCAAAAAGAAGCCAGGGATGTCACCTAAAGTGCCTATCCATATACAATCAATGACAAAGATTTGACCGCTAGAAAGTTTGTGCCGACTCAGGAAATCGCGAGGAAGTATAACACCGTCCTCTCTGTGGTTTTCCCAATTCGTCAAACAAAAAGTGGTATGTAAGCCTATGGAGTTCGGTTTTTCAGAGATCTCTATTTGGCCTTGTACCGTGTCCGCTTCGAGATCAAGTGTTGTGCCTAGCTGAGTGGATAGTTCTGGGTTGGTTCCAGGGTCCCTTAATATGCGGGCCATAGGTTTGAAAGAAAGTAGAAAGGGCCCAAAGGGCCCGAGAGTGGCACCCTCCCAACCGACCCAGGAGAACGAAGGAAACCCTTGTCTTCGCTTCGGGAGTACTGGGGCCTGGAAACCTTCTTGCCTGCGTGAATGTTCCCAAAGCAAATTAAGCACGAACTGACGACCATAGAAAGCGTGTTGCTCTCCATTAGAACATATTTCGAAGTCTAAAGGTAGACCGATATGAGAGTGAATAGGACTTGACCGAGACCCTTGACCATTCTTGTAGTAATTGGCTACCCCCATAAAGGCATTCAGGGAGTCTGTCTCATAGGAAAGCTCTCGCGCAGTAAATTGTCTAACCTGTTGCCAGTATTTTTCAGTCGTCGTTAATGGTGAGATTCTACCGTCGTCATACGTTTCAAAGTACCCTCGCTGTATACACGATCTACACCCGTGTTCGAGATTCTTTTCATGAAGAAGGGCCAGCGGTACGCTACAAGACTCGCTGCAACTCATGCATTTACACTCAAAGAAAATTTGCTCTTCCGTAAAGACCAAACGCCTTACGGAAAGCGCGGCTTCCTGATATGTCCAGCCTCGAGTTGCCCAACGCGAGCTTCCTATGGCCTCTCGAGCTCTTCGCATTGTGCAAGCGAGCAACTGTCCTCGAACCACCGCACATGGTTGTGCTCTTCTCAAGATATTCGAAACTCCGGGGAGTCCATGGTTGGCACTTTCACCAGCGGCCGCAATAATTGTGATCACCGCACACAAGTAGACCTTGTCCATCTGGTTGATCTGAAAATGTTTTTCCTCATCATTTTGATCGATACAATATCGGTCAACCCACAAGTACTGCCAACCAAGCTCCAGTGTCACCATTATTGCATCTGATATTACTCTTGGGATCGTGAGTGACGAAAGAGTGCGATGCCCAGTATTTTTGCCAAAGCTGACAGACGACGAGACCTTCGTAAGTTGTTGCTGGCCCCAGACATAACTGAGCGCAACGTATGCGCAACTTGGCGGTGCTTCTATTGTCTTCCGCGTCCTACAATCAATGACTCTTAACATTTCTGGGTAGTCCTGACTTTCAGTTGCGCATGTTTTGCGGTGATTTTGAGCACAGAAACCATACCAATTTCGTAGCAGATGATAGTCTATGCGGTCAGGTAGCAAGCGTCTCGTTCCAAGCTGTGATGAGGGTTTGATGGCAGACGAGACAACGGGATATATTATACCAGGGAATTGCTTAAAATCGATCAAGGGTCTCGATGAATACTGCCCATGTGATGGGCGTCGTGAGCGCCCCTTGCCACCAAGTACTAGAAGGCAAGGAGAATCCGCCTTTTTTAAGGGCTTAGGCAGTCGCCTATTAGTAAACACAGTTCCACTAGCTTCGAGGAAGGAAAATGCTCTCAAGTGATAATGTGATGTATCTGCGACGGAGGATTCGTCTGATGGACCGCGAACAGCAGCAAATAGACGACACATTGGGCAGGTTGTTGTGCCCCACTCAATGCCTTTTCGACCCAGCTCAGCGACCACGACGCCGTGGGTTTCGCGCCTAATGTTGTCAGGAATCTGGAAAGCCGCTTCGAAATCAATTTGTTGGCATTTGCTACACAGCTCCTCTGGTGCATTATCTTGAGGGGATGCGGAATTCGTTTGAAGATTGAGCTGATCGAACTTTCGTTTGCGGCTCGAATCGCAAGCTGGAACATCTCTTTCGGCGGTATCATGGGGTTGATGAACCTTGGCCGTGGCAAGGCGAACACTTCGGCGGACACCCATAGAAGTAACGAGGTTGAAGCGGGGGAGATCGCTTCGACCCATGTTTACGCAGCAAAAGGTGATCTTTGAGGTTCAGAGAATTTGGCAAAAGTGTAGTCCTCTTCGATGTAGACGAGGAAAATAAAAGCGACGACGGAAAATGATGAAGCCAGAGCTCATCACAAAACCCGTCCCCAGCACTCACTCTATCATGCCAATTAGTCAGACAACACACCGAAAAAACGGCCTCGCAAAAAGCCCGTCCTCCATAATCGGCGACATTTGGGCAGCGACGCACGCTGCGCCACCATAGCCTCATGCATGAAGTCGCGGGGAGACTCTTCGGCGTCTCGTATGAGTGGCTCATTCAAGACATGCTGCATAATCTCACTCGTAAGACGGAGAAGCTGACAATGCCATCACCATTCATTTTCTAATAAAGCAGATTCAGGCAAGCACGACCTCTTTGATTGGAGATGCTTGGTAACTCGGGTGGGGCGGGATAAGGCAGAATCCAGCTCACCCACGGTACAGAGAACCAATCCATCACTCTACAAAATGTTGCGGTCTGGAGGTAGAAGATGATTCGTGCAAGTAGTGTACTCGGTCTGGCCAGTCACGATGGGCAAGCTCGTTGATAGAGCCAGGACACTACTAGCTCCGTTGGTGTCCTCGCTCTATCAAGTAACAGAACTCCATCTTCACCCTCAATTCTACTCGTCCAAGGCAGAAATATTATAGTCCGCCACCAAGCCCCCCTCCCCCCCACCACCCAAAAGAAACGCAGAAAGCGCGCCTGCAACCCATACCCCAACGTCCCGTATCTACATGTATAAACTCGACACTAGAGTAGAGCCATGGAAGCTGTCAATCTTTGCATTGCATAACAACCGCTAAGCAGACATTGAGGGAGCCTTATCGCATCGCATCGCATCGCATGACTGCCACGTACATACCTTACATTTGAGCCCGACCAACGTAAGGGACGGGAACGGAAAGGGGGCCCGGGACGGAAAGAATAGAGAGAGTAAAAGTCAACGCCAAAATGGCAAGTACGTATACCTCCATCGTGATACAAACAGCGCGGAAAGACGGAAGGCGCATTCGTCGATCGATCGGGGGATCAATCGCTTTCTTTGGCGCTTATATACATACAAGCAAGGTATACAACAATAATACAGAAACCCCAAATTCTTTCTTCCGGAAAAAAAAAAAAGAAGCCTCAGGGCTGGCTATCATTCATTAGGAGAAACAAGACAAAATGGCGAAACATTTTCAGCGCGGTTATACTTATTGACGAAATGAAGAAAAAGGCTTTGGATGTACAGTACGTATAATGCAGAATCGTGCGGAAGAATCTCGCCATCAAGAAAACTTGTCTGATCCTCTGCACTCTCAAAAGACCGTGCACCTGTCGCGAAGGACATCGCTGATTCAACTTTCCCCAAGCGGCAGCGGCTCTGCCGCTTTGCGTCTTTTTCACCCTTGTCCGTCTCTCTTACTCCACATACTGTTTCAAGAATCTTCGGCGTTGCCGCAGCTTCTTCTTTTGCTCTGCTGACTGTCGTTTTAAAATATTTGCCTTGAGGAGTTGCTGACCATTTACACGAGTACCCTTTTTGCGACTCTTAGTCACAGCTGTGAATGGTTTTCCTTCCCCATCTTTGGTCACCTTTTTGGGCCTAGAGGTTGTACTGCCGACATTAGGCGAGGCACCTCGTTCATCATCGCCATCATACCCATCGTCTGGTCCTTCAGCCCGAGGGCTCGAGATGAGCCGTTTGTCAACATCTGGCAACGGTGATGTGGATGGGCAAGTGAGGCGCGCCGCGCAATTTTGGCAGTAGGAGCCGGCATTGCGCCACAGCCACGTGCAATTGGGACATGAGAGATTGGAGCAGGGAAATCGTATGCGAGGATTGTCGTCGATTACAAAAACATCGCTGCAGAGGCTGCAGAGGTGTGAAGATGACGTGGGCATATCAACATTATTGTGATGGGCTCCGGGATTAAAATTGAAGACGGCGGTATCAGGAAACATCCATGTGTTGTCAAAGGTAGGCATGCTGAGGTCTGTGCAATGATGATTTGGCCCTAGAACGGACGATCGTTGCGACGTCTGTCGGCGCGTTTGGTTTTCAGTTGGAGGGATTTTCTGTATGAGTAGCTAGAGTATAGTTGGCGAGGTTGTCAGATACATAAGGGAGACCTCGTAGTACGATGAAGAGTACAAGACGTCGACACAACGTACAAAGCGGCAAAGGAGTCCTTTGTCTTGACGCCGGTGTGACAAGACCAGGAAGAAAGGTCTTAAACAAAGACAGCCACTCAATCCTTTCAAACAATGTCTCAGTCTCATAGTCGATGTCTGGAACTGAATCAGCTGTACAACGTATCAGTGCTCTCGCGATACAACAGAGGTGGATTCAGGCTTCCTGGACTTGATGCTTGCCCACGTCGATGATATCGACCATGCATGGTCAACTGTAGCGGGAAGGAACCTATCTTCCACTCCCCACTCGTGCTGACAGCCTCTCTTGGCCAATCTATCGCTGAAAGCCATTCGGGTGGAAGCAATTGATGTATGACATGAACGAGACGAGCACCTCGACCTTCCAGCCACCACTGCCCCTTGCTAGTATGTAGAAGAACGGCATAGTGTGCGAGGATGACCAACGCCATCGGCTCTTTCTTTTCTAGCAGGGCAACATACGACGCTTGAACCACAAGCAGCCATGTCAATACTAGGCCTGGTTCGCCCATGACGACAGTGTGAATTTCGAAAGCATGCTTGAGGTCTTGAATTGTTGCGTTGTACAGGTCGCTGATACTTCCATCACATGTTTCTCTCTTGTTCATGTCAAACAACTTCTCGAAAGCAAGTCTCGCCTCTTCAGGCAACGCCAACGTTGTGGGGTCCCAATTGTAATCAACAAGTCCTCCCAAACTCCCTAGGGCAATCCACTCCCTCGCACTTTGAAGGACGGTCTTCACACCACGTATGAGTTTGGAGACACTCACTATGTCATTCACCGGGTCAGATGGCGTTACAAATTGCGCGCCGTAGGGTAGAACGAAACACAGCACTGAAATGATGCTCGACATTGCAAACAATGCATGACAGTTGTCAACGGTGACCTCGTTCAGAGCAGGTATTGAGGTGATGAGGGCAAGATTCCGATGGCTGACAGCGGCTCTCTCGTATAGATGGCGCTTTGTAGGATTGACGTACCAGAGGTTCGCCGCTGATATGGCAAGTAGAGCGTGGAGAAGGAAGTCGTGGGACGCGGCTTCTCTTGGAACGGCAACTTTCCATATCTGCTGTTTCGAGGGATCAGTCGACAGGGAGAAGCAAGTGGCGGTCGTGTAATTATGCAACAGCTCCAGGTCAAGCTGACTTGGAATGGAGACGGCTTTCAGAGAGCTTGAGTCACCAAATGGACTTTCAAATCCGGGCGTAAGCGTGGGAGGGGCTGGGTTAGAGGACATAAGAATCGAACCATGAGGAGGGGCTAGAACACCGTTGCAGCGCGGAGCAGGGGCTGGTGGAGAGCCATGTGCAGCCGATGTGCCAAGGGGCTTGGAGTCAAGAAAACTGCATCGCAAGTTCAGGCGTATGCATTTACCACAGGTGGGTAGGTTCTCGTCGCACTAGACAAACCTTATCAGTCGGAGACCCAATGTGTAGCGAGGATGATTCAAGTCCAATGACAAAATAGGCCAAAATTCATGAACAAGAGCACCCGCGAGAGCTAAAGTTGACAAATGGGAGAGGTTTCAAACAACGCTACTGAAGAGGAAAACGCCTTAAAAAAGTGATGGGATCGTATGGAAAAGGAATTCCTCCTACTACTTGAGGCCCAGACTGAAGTGACCTTGACTCACGTGCCTTAGCATCCGTCGAGCTAAAGACATGGGAGTCCTCAAGTACCAGCTTGCAATTTTTCCCTCCGATAATAGCACTACACCTTACAACAATTCAAAAATCAAACCCTCCCCTACCCGCCCAAATCCTCTCACCCCACAACCCACGGCTCATTCCCACACATTAAACAAACATAGAACCCAGATCCAAGAACCAAAAACAGACATCCACAAAAAAAAAAAAAAACACACGTAACACACCTTCACCCTCCTCCCCTTACACTCCACACACCCATGCCTCGACTTACAATGCAGCCTTCTCGACGGCATCCCTCAACGCACTTATATCCTCAAGGCCCCTTCAAAAAAAAAAAAAAAAAGACAAAAGACAAAAGCTGCCAGGCCCTCACCGCCGTTTCCTAGAGCATGTCTATCCCCCCTCTCTAAAAGAAAAGGGAAAATAGAAAAATTAGGGGGATAATTGCTCAAGTAGGCAAGCAAAGGAAAGGCAGACAGGAGCCTACGCACGTAGCACACGTTACACGTACGTATACCGGCAGCATGCCAGCCAATTGTGCCTTATGACACTATGTAGTGACACTATCTCAGGTGCTAAACATAAAACAACGCTACACGAAAAAAGGAAAGGTGTACGAGAGAGTCACAACAATAAAATATCCGGGTGCCTGCAGGCTGCAGCACACCTTAAAGTAACTCGGAGCATTCGGATGCAATTTCAAAATCGCCAAATCACCAAGCGCCAAGAACAAATCCCACCCTTGGCAACCCTTGGCAATCTTAAAAATAGGAGGGAAGTGAAGTGAGGGCTCGGAACGGAAAGGGAAGACAGCCGAACTGCCAATGTGAAATGGAATGGAAGAAGGTAAGGCGTACGAATCACACTAGACCTCATCGGTTCGCCGACATTAAATATCTTTTTTTTCCTCACACGAGACACCACACAACATCCTCTACTTCCTTTGTCCCTACGCAAAAGACGCTCGTTGCCATTCCACTACATTTTCCTTCAAAAAGAAGACGCTTTCGCCGTACAATTTTTCCCAAAAAACACTCGCTCTATAAGTCAAAAGCCATCCTTTGTTCAAAGAACGCCCAGTTGTCACCATGGCCAACGGCCCCAACGCACAGGGGTTCGAGTACTACCGCTATGACCCATCCCTGGCCGCAGCGATCCTGTTCGCCATCCTGTTCGCCCTCACGACAATAGTGCACTTGTATCAATTTGTGCAGACGCGCACTTGGATCATGATCCCCATGCTTGTGGGAGGTTTCTGTACATTCGCTCCGCAGCATCTCTTTTTGCAAAGAAAGCATCATGACTGACCAAAGATAAAAGTTGAATGGATCGGATACATCGGCCGCGCAGTATCGGCACATCAGACGCCCAACTGGACCCAGGGTGCCTACATTGTGCAGGTCCTGTTCATCTTGATCGCTCCCGCCTTGTTCGCCGCCACCATATACATGGAGCTGGGCCGAATCATCGCGCTGTGCGATGGCGCGCATCACTCTCTCATCAAGCTGCGCTGGCTCACCAAGATCTTCGTGGCGGGCGATGTGCTATCTTTCCTCATGCAGGCAGGAGGTGAGCATGACATGGACCCCAGCACTAGCATCGCGTATCTGACAAGCGAATAAAGGCGCAGGACTGACGGCCAAGAAATCCGCCTCGGCAGTGAAGAATGGTCAACACATCATCACTGGTGGACTGTTCGTCCAGGTCGTCTTCTTCGCTTTCTTCCTGATAGTTGCCATCGTCTTCCACCGCCGTGCCAACAAGAAACCCACCTCCCTTTCAGAGTCACCCGAAATCCCATGGCGGAAGCATCTTCGCATCCTCTATCTGGCCAGTGCCTTGATTCTGGTCCGATCGCTCCTCAGACTCGAGGAGTACGCCGAGGGTACCACTGGATTTGTCTTGTCCCATGAATACTTTCTGTACATCTTCGACTCAGTCCTGATGTTGTGTGTGATGATATTGTTCAACCTCGTGCACCCAAGTGAGGTATATGCGCTTCTACGGGGTGGCAAGATGTCGCAGGGTCTGAAACTTCACACTGTCAGTAAGGCCTCATCCGGATCCGCATGAAGCGTAGCTTTGGAAAGCTTGATACAGCGTTTCAAGACAGATTTACCACAGCATGATGGAATCAGCTAGGCGTTCAAGGCGAAGAGGTAAATGGGAGCATGTTCGAGGTGTTCATACTGTACCAGCAAGAGCTTCTAGACTCGATATTCCGATATTCCGACGGAACAATACGGTCGTCACGAGTTTTCTTAGCATGAATTACCAGCAAATGCGGCTTCATTTTTCATAGAATTAGGTGTCGGACGGGCCCGTAGCCCTCAAGATGTAATGCTCTGATGTAACTAATACTTATCAACTGGGTATACTTATCAACTGGGTCTCAAGACCTCGTCAGGCCTAATCCAAGCATTGACTGCGATGATAGCGTACAAAACAATCAAGACGACTCCATCGAGCCTAGATCAACGTCAACTCTGACGAGCGCAATCAATGAATGAGAGCGGAAAGCCTACCAGTGGGACCTCCCTTTTAATGTAATATAATTCAAGATCAAGATAGAAACGGCAAGGCTGACGACTTGGAATCCATCGAAGAGTAGGATCATACTATCATTATGTCGAAACCAACCTATAATGACAGCAAGCGGCAGGATTCCTAACAGTAATTGTATGCTGCTACTGATACTGATCGCGAAGCTAGTTGGCATCTCATCCTTGGCGGCGAGGATGATGGAGTGCGGGTTGCAGCTCAATAAAGGCAAGAGGACGAGGCCAACAAAGTTTTGGGTGAGGACTGTTCTTTGTGTGAGTCCATCGATACTATCCACGGCAAAGGTGGTATTGAATCCTAGGAAGACGGTGACAATGACGAGTGTAGTTGCGAGAGCTAGCTGCGACATCTTCGGCAGAGGGACCTCTTGGGCACGTCTCATAGGAACATTTGTTCCGGTAGCACCCCCAGCGGACGCCGCCAACCCTGCGCCGATCTGCGCAATGCCTTTTTCTGCGTCGCCATGGTGGGCTTTGACCCTTCGTAACCCCACTTTCGCATGCGGTTCGGTGAATATGAGTGAATGCGTCTTATAGCAATAATGGCAGAAGCAGACATATGACAGCAGCAGGAGTATGGCTTCCCCTCGCGACAATTTCACTAGCAGACTATCTTTATTGCTGAGCTTTCCGAACGTCTTCATGGCGGTGGGTATAATGAGGGCTGCAACACTGAGCGCGAGCTCATTCAATGAGCTACCGACGGCGGTTGGGTCAAAATGCTGCTCGGTTCGATTGATGCCTCCGAAGAAAAACCCAAGGCCAACCATGAGCACACTGTTGGAGATGACTGCGCCAGTGAGGGAGGTTTGGACTATAGGTGCCTGATCTTTGATCAGAGCGATGATGGTGATTACCAATTGAATGGCATTGCTTGAATCCGTCATTAGCATATGCACCCACAGTCCTAGACAGTGCATACCCAAATGTAACCACAATCAGCATTCCTTCATGGCCTCCTCTTCTTATGAGCAACTCTTCAGTTACCACGTCAAGTACTTGGGCCAGAGGTATGATAGCAACAAAATTAACAGCAAAGGTGACGACAGGACTCTGGTTCGTATATTTAACCGCAAAACCGGCTGGCACCGCGAGTATGAGGGAGATTCTGATCCATGATGCGAATAGAGTAGCTCTTAATCCACCCCAAACAGTGTATCTTCGGTGGTCTTTCGTCCGAGGATTGCTACTGCCCTGTTCGCCTTGGTCTTGTATGTTGCCGGGGGATGACGTGCGAGAAAATGCGTTCGCCTTGCTGGCTCCATCCTCCTCAAATCGTATGTGCCTTGCTACTTGACCGACAGTGTCTACGCCGATTGCTATCAGCAGGAGTAATGTTATGTATCCCAGATCAACGGGGGCTCACCCATTCAAGCACAGTCCTCTAGCCTGCGATCACGTTGATGAGTTTGCAGAGATTGGGTTCCTTGGGATCTTCTTAACGCATTGTAAACTTTCCCGTTTATAATTAGCTGTGAGGCTGAGAATATCTCGGCCGAGAGGTTCTCGGTCGGATTCGTCGGCATGCATACCCGGCGGTACAGCGCTTGAGGTGCAGCTGTAGGGGTTTGCAAGTCTGCAAGTCATCTTGAGAGGTGGAGCCGTGGAGGGATAGCGTGTACATGACTTGCTTTCTTTGCGACTTCGTTGTACAAGATATCTATCGGTTGAGGAACGAGGGTAAGTGCCCTCGTGCGACAATTGAGTTTGCGACTTCGGCTCTTTCCGGGATTGTCCCTGGTTCCTAGATACACTAGATCCCTTACGGACTAGTCGGTAAGTGAGCCAGTCTGGTAAGGTAAAGTAGGTAATCTCGTCTCCTTCATGACTACTCGTGTTCTGCCCTCACCTTCTTCCTCTTCCCATCCATTCTACTTAAGACATAGAAAATGCTTTAAATCTTAAGCGCGCCAGAGAAAGTGGCGCACAACGCCAAATATCAAATCGGTCTGCAATTCAAGATATTATTAGTAAGTAGAAACATCCGACTCTGGCCTATCAAATGTCGATTTCAGAGCTCTCGGTGTTGGCAAAGATGGCTAGAACGTTGTATGTGATCGTCCATAAACCGTACTATTCTTGGGCTACCAAACTCAGCCTCAGAGATGGCGCCGGGAGGATTCAACAAGCTTCTTATTCTGTCGCACCATCCCAGCCTCGGACATGTTGACAGTACAAACATCCTACCCCATCCAATCACATCTCTTATGTCTAAGCCATCAGTCGTTTTCGCCGCACGGTAGCTTGCCATGTTTAGTAAGTACTAAGTAGTGATCCTTGCTACAAGATTTGATGAATCTAGAGCGTAGTCATCAGCTCAGAGCCCATAAGGTAAGCTGATTCCCAACTTCGTCGTCGTTGTCAACCCTTGATCTTTCTTTCTCGTAGAAGTCTGAGAGGACGACTTGCTGTCCTGACTGCGTGTATCCTGTCGCGATGTTGTCCGATGTATTCGCCTTTACTCTTGCTTGTAATCTAATACTTATTGCGCCGTTCAGCGTAGCGACTGCAGTGCCATATTCGAGTAAGTCCCGAGCAGATATGGTCTCACAGTAGACAGGACCTGACAGAGAGACAGCAACTTTTGCCAACTCAACAAGGATAACTTTTCCGAGCGCAGCGGAAACAACAGGCTGCCCGTCCAATTGCTCACGGAACGATGGACCACTTGGTTCAGTTACATGGACGCCCGGGACAATTACTGCGACTATAACGGCAGAGACACTAGTCTATGTGGTGAACAAGAAAAATAATAGCACCAGAACCGAGACAATCACCAATACAGAGGCAGACTTAAGAGATTATACTCCTCTCCCAACCACAAAGACGACTTCGGTTGTGCTCCAATTTGGTACTACCAGCAGGACCGAGATATTGTACCGCCCATCTACCTTGCACTGTAGATCAGATAGACTGACATATAACAGAACTTTCCCGTCGATCCTCTATAGTGACTATCCCTCTAGCTACACCTTTTGTGGCACTCTTCCCACGACAACTGCGGGAATTGCAACATGTCTGAGGTATCCGTGCGCCAACGGCGTCAACGACACAGAACCGTTCAACAGCGATTCACCGGTCTTTGCCTACCCGACACATCCACCTATACCCAATAGCGTCCAAAAAATAAGCGCAAGCTACCTAGCCTTGGATCCCAGAGGCGCAACATGGGAAGCTCAATGGTCATACGACAGTGATTATGACTCGGTAATCCAGCCTCTTATTCCCAATATGGGAGCTTGGAATTGCTCACCATTCGGAGCATTTGCCGCGCCAGCCACTGTTCTGAACAAGGCCTTGTATCTCACGGCAACTTCTACCTCGACCGAGGCCGGTGACGAAGGAGGAGCAACATCGGCTCCCGCACCATTGACCGGGAAGGAATCAGCGAAAGTTGAATCTCAAGCGGTAGAAGCGTCTCAAATAATTGCAAATCCCTTTGGCGTTGGGAAACCATCAGCTGCAGAGAAACAAACGCAATCTCCAAGCACCTCGTCCATAGCAGCGCTGGTCCCAGCACCCAATCAAGCTGCAGGCAAGAATGACGCTAGCGCCGAAGCGCCAGCATCAAGCCCAGCTCCAGGCAGCACAAATGCCGATTCTGGCACTTCACCTGACCAAGCAGCAAATAGTAATACAGGCCCTTCGAGCATCCCAGCCGTCGAACCTGCTTCTCCCCAAGGCGGAGACTCCAACGCTGCCCCTTCATCCATCCAACCCGCGAATATAGACAAAGCCGCTTCGAACCCACCTGCCAAAACCTCGCAGTCTCCGCAAAACGAGAACTCCAACAACGCCGCACTCCCACCACTCCCCGGCCTCGTCAACCAAGCATCCACCGCCGTTCCCGCACCCTCAGCCAACGCCATCGCAACCATCACCACCAGCACCACAAACGCCCAAGGCAGCATCGTCGTCGCAACAACACAAGTACCCGCCGTGATCCTCACAACCACAAATGCTCAAGGATCCCAAATAACAACCACAACACCCGTCGTCGTCGCAAACCCACCCCTATCCGCCCCGGCTCCCCTCATCATAAACGACCACACCCTAACCACAGACTCCAACTCCCACTACATAATCGCCGGCCAAACCCTCTCGCCCAACACACCCCTCGTCCTCGGCACCGGCGCCTCCGTCACGCCCGTCATACTGCAAACATCAGGCCCCCACCCCGTCCTCATCGTCGGCTCCAGCACCACAACGCTGAACCTCCCCAGTTCCACAACACCAAGCCCAACCCCAACGACACCTCCACCCATCACAATCGGCTCATCAACCATAACCGCGAATTCCCAAGGTCAATACATCGTAGGCTCTCAAACGCTCACGCCCGGCGGAGCCATCGTCGTGGGCGGTACGACGGCGTCAGGAGGGACGGTAGCGGTGGGCGGGACGACAGTTTCGTTGGCGCCGAGTGGCGGAAATGGAGCCGCGGTGGTTGGGACGAGCACGGAGGGATTGGGGCCGTATATAGTTGGTGGGTTGGGTGGGGGGACGAGTAATGGGACGGGGGTGCTTGGGTTTACGGGGGGTGCCGGGGGGATGAGGGGGGGGTTGGGATTGGGGAAATGGTGGGTGGTTGGAGGGATGGTTGGGTGGGGGGTTTGGTGGGTGGAAAGGGGTGGGTGATGATGAACAGTGTAGAGGGTATAGAACTGTATATACATATAAGACAAAGATGCCTTCATTTGACTACTCAGACTTCCATCGGCTGTTTGATATTTGTGTTCAATACTTGTTTGACTAAGATTTCACCGAAGCTCCTAGCAGAGGAGACATCGATTGGTAAACTTCAAGCTCGAATTGCATAGATTACATGGATGTAGTTGCCACTTATTTCTGATTTATAGTTTGAGGATACTTGTGAATCCGTTCTCAGGTTCCAAAGTAGCCTTTGCGAGAGGAGAATTTGGATGAGGACTGAAAAAAATCAACTCGTACAGAGACTGCATAATTTAGTTGAACGATTTGCTTTCTGAATGTCTGTAATTCTAGCTTTTATAACGCTTCTTCTAATTCAACGCCCCATCCTCGACTTTTCAATAATTGTGGGAACCTAACAAAAGGATCTTTTAATTTTAGTACGGATACAAGAACTCCAGGATCGGCGGAAGGCTCTGATCGAAATGCTCAATCCGTCTGAGAACGAACCCTATTGTCACTACCCCAGCAATAGTTCAACTGGGATTAGCTGTTGTGGGAAACGAAACGGCATTTCCACTTTCTATAATCCTGTCCATGACACATGGCAGAAATACTATACCTCCTTTGTCTTACGCGATTTCCAGAAAAATTCTTTCACCAAAACCTTCGTCCGTCCAGAGACTCATACTCCCGAGTACGTTCTTTTACAAGTTCTTATACAGCTTCACGCCGTGAAGTTCAAAGGCAGTCAGTTCCCGAAGCAAGACAGGAGTGACTTAGTTGACGAAGCCCAAGACATGCTTCATAGATTGGATAAAAAAGGTACGTTGCTGCCTCGACAATCGAATCTACCACCTTATTGTGTCCTTCATACTCCAGCCGGTTTGGAATATCTGCACGCTGGTCCCAACGCACCGACGAGAACGATTATGGAGTTGTGTCCTGCTAGGGAGGGAGAAATCAAAGGAACGTGTCTAAAGCACTGGGTTTGTCATTGAATTAGATACGTATCTTTCTGGTAATAAATTGTCTAGAAAACTTTTCCAATAGATGAGGGATAGATAGAACGCGATTTGTTAGTGTGTTTATACGTAGGTAGATAATAAAAAAGCGCCTTTAAAAAATACAAACAACATCCCCACTCCAAACGTCTCAATCCAAGCTCCCCGAAACGCTCTACTCCAATCACTCCAACAAAAACCTCTCCTTCGCCCTCTTCAATCTCACAGGACCGTCCCGCCACCCAACACCCTTCTTCACCCTGCTCCAAAGACTTTCCTTCCTCCCTTCTTCATCACCCCCATCACCGCTCTCCAAATCCAGTCCGCCCGCCCCAATCCCCATCCACCCTTCAACCCCACCACCTCTCTCCAAATCCAGCCCGTCCACCCCATCCCCACGAACCCTCCCCAACCACTCCCCAAACCCCCTCCTCAATCTCATCGCTCCAAAGCCCGTGCCACCATTCCCCTCCTGCTCCTCCTCCACGTCGGACACGGGATTACAAAGGACACGATCACGCATCGACTTCGATGCGCATAGGCCCGTTTCTTCCTCCTCCACAGCCTCGTCGTCATCGTCATTAGATATCCACCTCAACGCTAGCCGCTGCGATATCCTCGTGTTTCTGATGGTGTTGATGTTATTTGCGGTTTCGGGATAAGGGTGTTCCTCGACGATGGATGGGAATGTTTGTGGACTCGGGGTTGTGTTGATGACTGTTAATGGTTTGTTTGGGCGGCGGGGGGATGATGAAGGGCGGAGGGTGAAGTAGCCGGAGTCGGTTTGGTTGTGGGAGGTTGATGGGGGAGGGGTGGGGGAGTGGGAGCGGTGGTGATGGTGGTGGTGGTGGTAGGTGGGAGGGTGATTGTTGTTGTTATTGTTGTCGTCGTCATCGTCGTCGTCGAAGTTTGTCGAGGCAGGGGGAGAAGAGATGCCTGATTGCCAGTAAAAAGGTGTGAAGACGAGATTTAGTTGTTTATCTGAGTGGTTGTGGTGAGCCCAGTGAGGGCAAGGGGAGTCCATTGCTTCTATGAGATTGAGTTGGATAATGGTGTTGGTGAGGAGATGGTGTAGATGAGAGGAAGGAGAAGGGAGAGGAAGGGATCTTTTGTAGTGTGGAAATAATCGAATATTGCATTATAATGAGAGATATATATGCAGGGATAACGGCCGCTGAGCAAGTTTGATACACTTAGAGAAGAGGCAGAAAGATGGGGCTCTTACACACTTGCGTACTGCTCACAAGTATCCTGAAAGAAGCTGTTATGACATGGCCGGAAAATTTCGATTCTTGTAAGCAGGTATATGTATTTGCTTTTTCGATATTAGACTCGCAAAGCAGGTGAGCGCAGGACATAAAAACAAAACATCACCACACCATGAGGTGTAAATCACGAAGCAAAAGAAAAGGTAGACATCTCAGAAGGACATTTCAGCACTGCATCAACACCTACTCTCAAACGTAACAACCAAAAGCCCAGCAACAGCAATCCAGAAACCCACCCTCCCCATCATCCCAACCACGCACACACAAGGTACATAGCCACCGCACACCAAACTCCCCTTCCCACAGCCCATCCATCACACCCATCACGAATCCATACCTTCTCTACTCCATCCACCCAGTATCCCCTAAAAAGAGGCGCGTCCCCTACCATACACCAACACCAAAATTAAAAATCCCAACACCCTCTCTCCCTGACAGAACGATCAATCCTACCAAAATATACATTTTATAAAAACCCATACAGGTCAAGATCGCCTCGTTATCACGATTCTTAACATGATTGAACATGAGGAATCTGTATCACGTATGTGGGTTAAATGACGAAGTGGCTACTCGTCCGGGGTACTTGCTACATTTATTGTTTCCTTGAGCGGTGCGGATCATTGCAATGGCTCGAGGCTCAAGTGTCCTGAGCGTCCCCAGAAGTATCAGTTATCTTTCCTTCGGTTGTCAGAGGGTTATCCAATCGTCTGCAGAGGGGTCTCGCTCACATATGTAACCATATCGATTTCTTTGCATGATGAGTTGCGTACTGTCTAGCAAGCTGTGAAATGAGACGCCTAGATAATTTCTTCACTAGGCAATCAAAATCCTTGGAACCCTAGCCTAGGGAAACGATCCTATGACTTGATATCGACATCTCTAGTGTTGTTGTGCATATAATGTTACTTTACCTTCGGAGCGGTCGAGTGGCAAATAGGATATGAGAGAGGGGTGGAGGAAACAGCCACGAGAACCTGTTTTTAAACATTCCAAGTGCAAACGGTATACTAGATATTCAAAAAGCAAAATAAATCCATGAGAAGAGTGGGATTCGAACCCACGCGGATCGCTCCAGATGTTTACAACGACTAGGTGAACCTGATTCGTAAGTTTGAGAAAACTTGAGACATCCGCCATAACCACTCGGCCATCTTCCCTTTCAAAAGAAATTCTCTATTCAAACATATATTACAACAATAGCACAATCCGTGAATCCCACGCTTCGATGAAACAGATTTGTAGAAGAACTGTTGATAAAGGCAACTCAGCCGAGGTGCCACTACCCTGAAATGTTCGCGTCAGAGACCGCGTTTTGATAGATACTCCGCAACAAGTGATTTGCGATTCCATCAAGAACCCACGAAAAGACACGGATTATGCCTTCTTCAGCCAGACCTCGCCCATCTGGAACGTCGAATAGACAAAGAGAAGGACCCGCCCTCCCCACCTACCAGCCTCCCCAACACCCTCTGAATGAAAACGCCATACGCGCCATCCAGGACCTCCCTCGCAATCACAGACTGGACTCCCTGAAACTTCGGCTGAATGCTGCAAATAACCATCTTGCAGGAGCAGCGGTCGATATCAATGATCGCTTCGTAGCGCACGTTGCTTTACACGACAAGTCGCGCGCGAGACGGGAAAAGCACGGGTCCCAGCAAGACAATGAAGAAGAGGAGAGAGCTATTGATGAGAAACGACAACAAACGGATGAGCTGACAGGCAGACTGGAGTGCGGTGTCCGCGGGATCGTGGATGCAAAGGTCGAGGTCGAGGGTGTGGAGAAGGCGCTCCGAGAACTCGAGACCAACGTCGCGAATAATCGAGGTGCTATCGCGCCGACCCAGAGCACACTCGGCGCAAGTCAGTTCAGATCCAACAAGCGAAGACGAGGTGCGGACGCAGACAGTGAAAACAGCGATTTGGAAGATGAATTCGAGGCTGCAGGACAAAATGGAAGCGCTCTCGAGTTCATCAAGAGCAAGATAGCAGAGCAAAAATCGACATATCACAACGAGACCATGTCTATCCGGTACGTTGATTCCAAATAATCCGCAAATCCATCTTCCTCACTGATAATCTCCAGCTACGCCCAAAACAACGACTACGTCGGCTTCAAGAAACTCGTCCACGACGCGCAATTCCCCGGCGACGACGCCCCGCCCATGCCCCACTCATCGACCTGGTTTCCAGACCCCTCCATCGACCCGCAAACCCACGGCGCAGCAGCACATAACACAGCAGGACAACAGCCAGACACGCATGACGATGATCTAGCCGTCGCTTCGGAACGCATCAGCATAAAATGTCCCATCACGCTGCTGCCCATGAAGGACCCCGTCACCAGCACCAAATGCCCCCACAGCTTCGAAAAAGATGCCATACTCAGCATGATCAATGCCAGCGACGTGATCGTTGACGGCAGCGCGGGACGAAGAGGAGGTGGACGCAAGGCGATGCAATGTCCCGTGTGCACAATGGTAAGCCATCATATTTCTTATTCGCGCCTCTTCCTGCTGCCTGCTCTTCCACATCATTTCGCACGCACAAACGCGCGCTGACCCGTGTCTCCTTTCGCGAAAACGGCAGATGCTCACACCCGACGACCTCGCCCCCAACCCCGTCCTCGTCCGCAAAATCCAACGCATGCAAGCCGCCGAGAACGCCCGCATCCAAAATGATTCCGACAACTCCGACGACGACGACGACGACGTCAGGGCGCCGGCGAGCGGTAGGCGCGCAGCCGAGGAAATCGGCAGCTCCCCTGCGAGGACTAGGACGCCCCATGTAAAGAATGAACGGAGGAGTCAGGCGCTGAGAAAGGAGAGTAGGGAGGTTTCTATGGTGCCGAATTCGCAGGTGGAGGGCTTGAGGAGGGGGGGGAGGAGCGGGTCTGCGGGGACGGATGTTGTTGATCTCGAGGGAGGGGATGAGGGTGAGGAGGAGGATGATGATGGGGAGGAGTAGGATGTGGGGGGTTAGGACTGACGGTTGGGGTTTTGCGGAGGTGAGTTCGGCATGCACTTGAGCTCTTCACGTCATCGGAAAGACGTTGATACAGAAGCTTATGTGCATTTATGCTGCAAATAAAGGCGCCAGGAAAGATCCATATGTGATGGAACGCTGCAACGCTAAAGTCATCTGCCGGTTGCCATACTCCTCGAAGCTGTCCTTGCAAAAACGCCGTGCACGCTCAGCGACGCTAGTCCCAATCAACCTGTCCCTCTACCCACCCTCTCACGTGGTGATGACGCCAAGCCAGTCAGCAACAATCAGCGTTATCATTCTATATGAACCCAAGTCAGCACCTGCTCTCAAGTATACAAAAAAACATTACAGCGCAGGGAAAGGACAGAACAACTTACGCGTGCGGTGCGATCCTAACATAGTACGTCCCAAACCCGCGATAAAACCTCAGCAAACCCTCCTCCTGGGCCACCTTCCGAAAACAATCCGCCATCCCGGTATACGGCAGTTTCCCATCTTTACCCTTTTGCTGCTTCTGCAACCTCGTCTTAACAAAATCAAACGGCAGGGAAAAAAAGCTCGCAAAGAACCCCGCAACGGCGCTCGCCGTCAGTGTCGTCGCGTGCGTCGACAATTGCGTTTTGCTCCGCAGCTGATTCTTGGCTTCGGAGAAGAAGGCCAATTGCCCGAAATTCAAGGCCATGGCTCGTACAATCGTGGGACTCGCGCCCGCCCAGAGCGAGTACACGCCTTCGGTCCTGGATATCCGCAGCAGGGCGTCCAAGACGCTCTTGTAGTTCGCTCGCGTCGCTTGAGGTTTGAGCCCGTCGCTCTGCATCCGTATGAGCGCCAGATCCGCCGGGTTGCCCACCATCGCGGCTAAGCCGCCCGCCGTCGTCCCTGCGGCTGCTCGCTCTCTGAAGCGGATGTCTTGCCCCCTGGCCTCCGCTCTCGTCTTCAGCGCCGTTTGGAATGTATCGAAGATTCCGATCCTCGCGGTCGTGTACACTGCTTGCCTTAAGAGTCCGGCGCTCAGACCGGTGTATAGATCCATCAATTTTCCCTGCGCTATGATGTCCTTTGTCACCGAGAGCGGTGTGGCCCGAGGGCCCGTTTTTATCCCCTCGCCGGCTAATTGGAGCCGCACTTTTATCATGTCGATGGGTTGGATGCAGACGGTGGCTGTCATGCCGGCTAGGCCGCCGTTTATAAAGGGGAGAGCGGCGCGGGTGTAGGGTTGGTGGAGGATGGATGCGGCGACGGGAGATGTTTCGGAGGCGGGTTTCGAGAGGGCGGAGGTGGTTTTGTTGGAGGCGGATTTGGCGGCGTCTACGGCTTTGGACATGTCGGTGCTTTGCGGGGTGGAGAGGGGGGAAATGAAGGTGTGGGTTTGGGAGGGTGTGAGCAGTAAGGGGAGAGCAGTCTTAGGGCCGGCTTGGGGGGTTGAGCAATCGGGAACGCCCTCGGTGGGCGAGGATGGGGCTCGGTATGTCGGTGGGTTTTTCTGATGTTTGCCGTCAAGTCAGCATCCGTTTGTATTGATTACTCCGATCCATTCGCGGCACCCATGTCTGTCAAACGAAAACCGAGAATTGAGATTGAATGGGCCTGCTGCAAGCTTTTCCGGGACACGAGGGAAGAGGAGAACCCGGTTGCGTACGTTGAGCAACTAAATACTGTTCTGGTCCCGCAGAGCTCAGTAAATCGAAGCCCACGGCCAATTGAAAAATCAAAGAATTTTATACAGAAAAAAATGGGTGGATGCGTGCTCGGGAAGTTCCCTGATGCAGTCAGTAAGGTAGGGATATTCTCGGCAAACAAACTAAATATCGTAATCCTCCGCTGTTTTATAAAGGATTGAAGAAGAGTGAAGATTTATTTATTGTTCGCTATGGGCTATGTTAGGGATCTATCTATATAAATTCCATCAACATCAGACGAATCCTCGTTTTTTATCTATGAGGGGAAGGGGAAAGTGCAAACGGCGCGTTATTGAGCTTCGAAAATGCGGGGTGAGGATGGACATGTCTGATTCGTGCAGCTGCGCTAGCGTTGGTGCAGGGCTTGCTTGGTGGGGGTTCGGATTTTTATTTTTATGCAGGTTGGAATAAGGGGGTGCATAATCTGAGGAGTTAATGCCAAGGATTTGCATAAATTTTCATCGCGAAAGAAAACAAAAAAGGGATTTGGAACGCAAAACTGGTGCAACTTATATTGTAGAAATTAATTCGACGCGAATCGTCACAACCAAGCATACCTTAATGAGTGTGGAAATGGTGTTTAGCCTTCTGTTATCAGTCTAGTAGGACTTCCGAATCAGCTCAGGAGGATGGAGAACGGAGTCAGGCCAGGAAACGCCCTGCCAGATCCCACAGCAGATCTCCATTGGTCTGACTATCAAGGGGCCATTCACGATCGATTTGCAGAAAATGCCACAAAACACCCCGATCGACTGTGTGTAGTCGAAACAGCGTCAAAGACGGCGCCGCAGCGAGGATTTACTTACCAACAAATTCATCAAGCTTCTAATGTCATTGCACATTATTTCTTACACCATGGCATTGAGAGGGGTGATGTTATTATGATTTATGCTTACAGAGGCGTTGACTTGTGCATTGCAATACTCGCAGTGTTGAAGGCAGGCGCTACCTTCAGCGTGGTTGACCCTGCGTACCCTCCGGATCGGCAGACCGTATACCTCGACGTTGCAAGGCCAAAGGGTCTCATCGTAATCGAGAAGGCTTCTAGAGAAGAGGGCAGGCTGTCAAACGAAGTAAGGGGATGGATCAACGACAACCTTGAATTGAGGGCCGAAGTGCCCGGTCTAGAACTCCTTGATGACGGGACTGTTACAGGAGGCTCGCTCGGTCACGAAGATGAAGATGTTTTACTACATCAACAGTCGTTGAAGAGCAAACATCCTGGCGTGGTCGTAGGCCCGGACTCCATACCAACGCTCAGTTTCACATCTGGCTCCGAGGGCAGGCCAAAGGGGGTCCAAGGGCGTCATTTCTCCCTAACACATTACTATCCTTGGATGGCCGAGACCTTTAACCTTTCTGAAAACGATCGCTTCACTATGCTCTCAGGAATAGCTCACGATCCAATACAGAGGGACATATTTACACCCCTCTTCCTCGGCGCTACATTGCTCGTGCCGGCAAAAGAAGATATCCAGCACCAGGGACTTGGTAAGACCGCCTCGAATGATGTGCAGCCTGTTATTGATGTGGCTACTTAGCTTTATGGATGCGTACGTTTAAGCCGACCGTGACCCACTTGACGCCCGCAATGGGCCAGATTCTTGTTGGCGGCGCCGGTGATGAGTTTCCATCACTTCGAAATGCCTTCTTTGTGGGGGATCAACTCATAAAGCGTGATTGTCGTCTACTCCAGGCGCTAGCTCCTAATTGTAGAATCATCAATATGTTTGGTATGATGAGAACCCAAGTTGCGTACATTTCGGAGCTGATTCTTCTTTGACACAGGAACGACGGAAACCCAAAGGTACGCATACTCTGGAGCTTATTCTGTTCTCTTGGCAAAAAATTGAGCTTTAAGACATCTGTGGAACCAAGAGCAACTTCCTTCAGGAATCTGCCTTGAAAATTCAGTTCCTGCTTTCAATATACAGTCCTGACTCCCTGCGTAGAGCCGTCAGTTACTATGCACTACCCCCTCGGAATGAGGACCCAAAATACCTCAGCCAGATGCCCGACGTCATTCCAGCCGGCCGCGGTATGCAGAATGTCGCCCTTCTCGTCGTCGATCGTGCATCTCTAGAGCAAAGTAAGCCTCGACTATGCGGCATTGGTGAACAGGGAGAGATCTTTGTCCGAGCCGGAGGTCTGGCCGAGGGTTACTTAGGCTCCGATGATCTTTCTAAAGAGAAATTCATACCGAACTTTTTTCTCAAGAACCCCGATACGTGGCGGGAAGACGAGAAAAAGAGCTTGGATTCTGCTGGTCAAAAGGAACCGTGGCGCAACTTCTGGAAAGGTCCTCGAGACCGATTATACAGGTCTGGAGATCTTGGACGATATACTGATAGTGGAGACGTCGAGTGTACTGGTCGGGCGGATAACCAAATCAAGATTCGTGGCTTTAGAATCGAACTCGGGGAGATTGACACGTATATCTCGCAGCATCCGTTAGTCAGAGAGAATGTTACGCTCGTTAGAAGGGACAAAGACGAGGAACCTAGGCTTGTATCTTATGTGGTGCCAGACATGAAGGAATGGACCTCATGGTTAGAAAATAAAGGCCAATCTGACGACATAGAAGACGACACAATGGTAGGTATGCTCAAGCGTTTTCGTCTACTTCGGGAAGATGTCAGAGCTAGGCTGAAATCAAAGCTTGCCTCGTATGCGGTGCCAAGTATCATAATCCCCTTGAGAAAGTTACCTCTGACACCAAACTACAAAGTCGACAAAAAGATCTTACCGTATCCGGATGCCGCTGCGCTCGCTACCGCTGCCACCGCGGGCAGAGTAGCAAGGTCTCACTGGACAGACATCCAGAAGGCTGTGTGCCAAATATGGGCTTCACGGATAGGCGTTCCGGCCGAGACTATTGGCCTTGATGATGGGTTCATTGACGTTGGTGGTCATAGTCTTCGAGCCCAAGAGGTCCTATTTGACATTAAACGCTGGGCAACAATCAGTATCTCTATGAACACTCTTTTCCAGAATCCAACACTTCGAGATTTCTCCAGCGTTATAGCTGCTGCACTAGAAGCTCGAGAGAATGGGGAGAAGAAAGCCGACAGTACGCCGCCGGAGATGGACTACGCCCTTGATGGCGAGGTCCTGAAGGCCAAGAACCTTCCCCCTTCTTTCCCAACAGGGGCTGTTCGTCAGGACACCATACTGCTTACAGGGGGAACAGGCTTCTTAGGGGTTTCCATCCTTGAAAATATTCTCAATCGCAACGATGAAACCAGGGTCATTGTGCTAGTCCGAGCCAGGTCATCCTCTGAAGCGCTGGCGCGAGTTAAAACCGCCTGCATAGCTTATGGTTCTTGGTATGACCAATGGGAATCGCGACTCAAATGCATACCTGGAGACCTTTCAAAGGAAAATTTAGGTCTCAGCCCTGACGTTTGGTACATGCTCGAGAATGCAGTTGACATCATTATTCATAATGGAGCACGCGTTCATTGGATCTATACGTATACAGCCCTCAAAGCCACGAACGTCCTAAGTACGCTCGCCTGCCTCGCGCTCTGCTCAAGTGGCAGGACCAAGCACTTGGCATTCATATCTTCGACTGCCGTACTGGATACGGATCACTACGCATCTCTCACTACCCCTATTTTAGAAAGTGACAACCTTGACGGCTCTCGCACGGGTCTCTCGACAGGGTACGCGCAGTCGAAGTACGTCTCCGAATACCTTATGCGCGAAGCTGGACTACGAGGACTACGAGGAAGTATTGTTCGGCCAGGCTACATCACTGGTACACCATCTACCGGCATCGGCCCTACCGACGACTTCTTGCTTCGTATGCTCAAAGGGAGCATCCAGCTTTCCTGTCGTCCAGACCTCGGCAGGAACACCATCAATCTCGTTCCTGTTGACCACTGCGCCAACATCGTTGTGGCGTCTTCACTTAATCCACCGCTGCAGCAAGGCGTTGGAGTTGTGCATGTCACCCCTTCTCCGCAATTAGGCTTCAACGCCTTCCTTGAGACGTTGGAGAAATATGGATACAAGGCGCCAATGGTACCTTACTCAGAATGGCGCTCGGCCCTCGAGCAATACGTATCCAGCGAAAGCCAAGAACGAAAAGAACCGCACGCGCTGCTTCCGCTCTTTGATTGGGTAACGGCTGACTTGCCGTCCGACACCAAATCCAGAAATCTAGACAACACCAATGCGCAGACTGTCCTTGGAGCCAACGGGATTGATCAGAAAGACTGCCAGATTGAAGTCAGCCAAGAGACTGTGGGCGCGTACCTAGCCTTCATGGCTGAGGTTGGATTTATCAGCTCGCCGAAAGAGGCCAAGGAGGGAATGGCGTTAGCGGTAGTCCAGATTGGAGAGGAACAAAAGCAGGCACTAAACATGGTTGGGAGGGGGGGAAGTGGTTAATGGCTATGTGGAGAAGGAAATGTAGAGTGTGAGTAGACCAAGGCCATGTGTGAGAGGACGAGACATAACAAGACATAAATAAAACATAGAGTACAGTCACTTGCTAGAAGGAAATTAGAAAACAAGCGTGTGCTTAGCAAGGTACCTATGAGATTAAATGGCTGATATCTATAGGAAGGCCAGCTTGCCAAGACTCGGTCACGTGCCTTTTTTCACTCCTACTACCCGGCTCTATTTTTGACTGACTGCAAGATGACGCCGCCACTTTGAATTACTTATCGACTTGACTTTACTTATTTCATTATTTCGTCATCGAGTGCAGAAGTTCCCCTCGACTTGCTCTATTACCAAATGAGTCTCGGAGAATCGGAAGAGTAGGAAAGAATTGGATAGACGGCAATTCATCCTTGCCTTTTTCTCTTTCAAAGCCAATCATGCCTCCCCACCGCTCGTTTTACACTGACATCTTTCAGTCGCCGTCACCTTCTCCTCATGCAATGAATGTTTGGAGAACCCAAAGTTTTATGCCCCACTCAAATCATGTAGCCGAGAACAGCATCTACTGCTGTTCTATTTCCTTTATTCTTCTCTTGCTTCTTTCGTCTCTTCAACATCTCATCCCATCTCTTCCTCTCCTGCTCAGCTTCCATCAATGCTTCTCCCAAATTTCCTCCTCATCCCAGCATTTTGGGCCATGCCGATCCACTCCCTTCCCTCCTCTGCCTACACATTCTCTCCATATCCATCATCCACTGTCTCCCCTTTCATCCCACAAAATCTCACCTCCTTCACTCAACCATCTTCACCCAACAACTTTACAACCGACGGGCCATATCTTGAAGTAGTTCACGAGATCTGCAACCTCACAACTTTCCCTACTGGTGTCGCCATCGACCAAGATGACCGCATCTTCATCAACTTCCCACGCTCAGCCTCAAGCAACGATGTTACGCTGGGTCTAGCAGACAGCTTTAATACCACAGCTGCTTATCCCAATGCCAGTATTCAGACGTGTCAGCGTGGCCAGAACGTCTCGACGTGCTTCGTCAATACACAAAGTGTGGTAATCGACTCCGCGCAGAGAATATGGGCGCTAGACACAGGCGTGGGGCCAGGACAGACGGATGCGGTGGAGTACGGGGCGAAAATTATGTCTTTCAACCTGACGACGAATGAGATGATTGATAACTATGTGCTGCCATACTCCATCTCCGCGAATGGCACGAGGTATAATTTCCCTGCACTCTAGCCACTGGACTTTCAAATGCTGACGAAAGAGTAGCATCAACGACGTCCGTTTCAACCTCTCCATGTCCACCGCCGGGGTCGCCTTCCTCACGGACGAACAAGGCTCTTTGATCATCATCGATCTCGACTCGCACACCTACACCCGCCGGCTCTTCAACACCTCAGTGGTCTTAGCGGATGAGCTTTTCGTAGGCTCATTCGACGGAACACCATTCTACGAGTGGAAGGGCACACGACGCTCCCATGTTAAGATTGGCTCAGATGGTATCGCACTCGCAAACGGAAACCTCTACTTTGCACCTCTGGCGTCCCGAAGACTCTACCAAATCAACCAGACGACCCTAGCAAACGCCAGCTTGACGGACACTGAGGTGCTCAACGCAGTGGAATTTATTGGGCAGACAGGCAGCTATCTCGAAGGTTTCACAGCCGACGACCAAGGCCGCGTCTACATGGGCACCGCCGAGCAAAACTCCATCACCTACTTCAACACCTCCATACCCTCCCTCACAAACTCGACAATGCTAAACGGTCTCAACGCATCAAGCACAAATGCCACAAACGAAGGCGTCATCCCCGCCTCGGATATCGAAGTCGCGCCCTTTGTTAGGAGCGCGGATATCCAGTGGCCAGACAGCATGTGCGTCCAAAACGGGTATCTGTGGTTCACAACCAACCAACTTCCCCTTCAGGGAACATATCAGAGAAATAGTATCACAAAGGCTAGTCTCCCGTACAAGGTATATAGGACCAGTGTTGGAGGCGCTGGTCCTGCCGTATGAGGAAAAGTCATAAGAACTAAGAGATTTGGGATGAATGTCAATCAGACTGTTCGAGGAATATCGTATTCACTCGGACTTGCAATCTGGAGTGTTAGGTCTATATTAGGGTAAAACACGAAATCCTATACCCCATAAGTATAATAATGTTATGCAACTTCACAACACATTCTACGGAGGGCACGATAGAACATGCTAGGCTTTGGATAATCGAGGGGATGCCAAGCCTCGGGACATTCCGCAGGGCTAGTGGGCTACGGGTCTCTTACTTCCATACTCCGTAATCCATTGCCTTATGACCGCATACTTGTCTCCTGAGCCACTGTTTACTTTCCACGTGAGAAACTTTACCCCCTTATACCTCCTATCTCATCTCCCTCATCACTCTTCAATCACTCACACTGCACTCCCTCCGGACTGGGGGCATACCTAAATCCAATCATGGACATTGCCTATGATCATATCCAAGAAGAAGTCCTCTCCCCCGACGAAATTGCCGGTAAGAAACCACGAGATCCCAACGACAAGCAAGCCAACTTAAACACCGAGTTCAAAGAAGCCTACAAATCCTTCTCGTCGAGTCCGTGGGGAGCCCGACTCGGTGGCTTCTTCAGCGATGTCCGAAAGCATGGCGAGACATATTATGAGGGCGCCCGTCAGGAAGCTACCGCTGCCAGCGGTGAAGCGCTCAAAGGATTCACAGACCTGAGATCCACGCTCGTGAGTAGGGCACGCTCAATGTCTACAGGACAGAGTCCGCCGGCTTCGCCTACGGCTGCGGATCGGACGTTGAACACAGAGGGGGAGAAGGAGGGAAAGGACAAGGAGCGCTCTGAAAGCGAAGCACTACGAGAATCCGAAGGCGTTGTTTCTCGTTTCCGTGCTGAAGCAGCAAAACGGCTGAAAGAGCTTGAGAAGGCTGAAGAAGCGGCGGACGCCGCAATCTTCAAGTTTGGTGCCAACATTGGCAATTTCCTTCGCGATGCCGTCACCATTGCTCCTCCCACAGAAGAGACCAACAAAGACGGCTCTCGAAAGGTCCTCTTTGAAAGCAAAGACCAGGACGGCAAAAGGGTCATCCACAGCACACGGTTCGACGCACAATTGCACGCTATACACTCCTCCTTCGAAAGCTTCACTTCGGACCCTGCGAGTGCCGAGTATGCCAAGTGGAAGGACGATTTCAACGTGGAGAAAAAGACGGATGCTATAGCGCAGGATTTGGAAAAATATGAGGAACTGAGACGGACAATGGAAAAGCTGGTGCCCGAGAAAGTGGAATACAAGGATTTCTGGACGCGGTACTACTTCTTGAGAATGGTGGTCGAGACGGAGGAGCAGAGAAGGAGAGACCTATTGAAAGGTAAAGCCCCCTACACCACCAAAGAACCCTCCGAGCACCGCATACCAACTCACCACAGGCGCCACCGAATCCACAGCCGAAAACATCGGCTGGGACGACGACTCAGACACCTCCGATAACGAAGACCAAGCCTCCACCCCCCAACAATCCCACCCCACGGCCCCACCCCCCTCCACCTCCTCAGCAGCCCCAGAACCCCCCCACCCCCACCCCCCTTCCACCCCCCTCACCAAACCAGCCGAACCGCAAGAACAGCCCTCGCTCAAACCCGCCGAACCGCGTCGCTCCCAGGACGCGCTGTCCCAACCGGACAGCGACACGAGCTATGATGTCGTGAGCGGGGCGACGAGTAGGGCGCCGGGGAGTCCGAGGGCGGGGGAGAAGAAGGAGGAGGATGAGGAGGAGGAGGATTGGGAGTGAGAGTGTCGGGGAGGACGTGGCGATGAAGGGGGCTTTTTCTTTCTTTTTTTGCTACGAAGGCGCTGACATTTTCCAATTGGCGCATGTGAGGTGAGATGATGTTGGTGTGGAGTTGGCGGCATTGGCGCTGCCTTTCGTTTTTTATACTAATGCTGACTGACTATCTGACTTTGTGCGTGTAATGGTCCCGTAGAAGATCGGCGACAGACAGCATGCATCCTCGAGAAGTAATTCCTGACAAGGTGCAAACTTCATCATCACCACTACAACTTCACATTGATCCTCACCTCTCATCAAACTTACAATAACAACAAAGGGTATACAAACACAACCCCACTAATCCAAACTCGCAGTATCACACCTATCAACCCCCGGCCTCCTCCCCCCTCCCTCCCCACCCTTCCCACCAACACCAACCCCATAACACAACACGCCCTTCCCATCCTCCAACGTGCCTCTCCTCCCATCCACCGAACCCACAACATGACTCGCCCGCTCCTCCCCCCTCTCGCCTCTTAGCGGAAGCGAATTACTCAAATCATAATGATCCACTTCGTCCGCGTGTTCCCCGTTGGCGTCTTCGACCGGTTCGATGGTTCTCTGGTGAGACAAGGTCCCCGGTGCATCGCAGAATGGCTCATCCGTGTACCCATTTGGTTTCCCGGGTTCGTCTCCCGTCGGCGGGACGACGCCAGCTTGGCTCGTGAGAGTGACGGTACTAGCATTAGCGGCTTCAACACCCAAAGCATTTGGGTCTCTGCCCAATTTGAAAGGGAACGCTTGACCGGAGCGCGCAGACGGGCGATCCCCAGGACTGGCGGGAAGAGGGACAGCGATTGCGGTATCGGAGTGTTGGTCCGGTGGACTCGGAGCGATGCTGTGACCAAGCTGTTTGTTCTCTTCGTCTCCTTTCGGGCTGACGACACCTGCGTGGCTGGCCAGCGTGACGGTGCTAGCGTTCACGTCGTGATCTGCGAAGTGGCTGCCAAGTTTGAAAGGGAAGGCCTTGCCCGGTCCTGCAGAAGGGCGCTGTCCAGGGCTAGCAGGTAAGGGTATCGCACTGGCAGTCTCGGTATCCGCGTTTGGTGGACTGGAGAGAATAGTTGGAGGCGCGAGGTGAGCGCTATCGGCTGGATGGCCATTTGTTTGCCCATTCATTCGGTGATCCAATTCTGTAGCAGGCGTATTCTCGTCGATCTTGGGCTTGCCTACGTATCCAGTCTGGCCAGCGTCCGTAACGCCTCGCCGCCGAGACCGAGACCGAGATGCCTTGTTTACTCGGTCAGCACCTATTGGTCTGGCATTGGCGCCGTCATTCTGGGATACTGTTATGGTGTTGACTTCTTTATCTGCCTTCTCTTCGCGTTGAATCTGCATTATAAGTACTGAGCAAGAGCTTCGAATCAAGACGGGAAAGAACATACAGTGTTTTCATCATGCGAGCTACCCCACAAGCTCCAGACACTCATCCCCCAACTCTTTCTTTTCTTCTCTTCCTTTGGCAAACTTAGACCTCTCCGCCCAGCTAGTGCGGAAGGCGGAGGTACCTCGTCGTTGCCGAAACTCTGAAAGCCTTTCGCCATTTCTCTCGCTCGCTGCTTCTGTACCCTTCGCTTTTCGCGAGCATACTTTTGGTCCCACTGTTTCTTGGCACTCAGCCATTTCGCAACAGGACCAGGCTTAATTACGCCAATTTCGTTTGCCGGCATGTTTAAAGCTGGCATCGAAGAAGCCGAATCCAAAGGGAAGATGAGACCGTGCCGGTCGACTCTTTGCCGTATCATGTGATCCTTGAAGGGTGGTAAAGCATCCCCAGCTTTGCCCACTTGGTCTTTCGCGGCAGTCCCTCCTTGAGCCACACCATTTTTCAGTGTGCTTTTGGTTTGCTTGGGTTTATCGAACTCGCTATCACATTCGCTGTCCGATCCCTCGGATATGAGCGATACTTCGTCGTCGTCCATGATCTCAATCTCAGTGTTTTGAGCTCGAGCGAGGACCCAGGCGCCAAATTGAGCGATGGACCGATACATGAACTTCGCTGGTCGTGTGAAACTAAGCGTGGGGGCGACGTGGCAGAGATCGTCCCAGACCTGCAGCTGTACATCTGTGGGCTTCCACTTTGCGATGAGATCCCTTGCTTCAGGATACTCATCCAGATATGCATCCCCTGGAGGAAATTGCGAAGGTTTCGCGGCTTTATGAGCGAGATAAATTTGCTCGTCTCGTAAGACCTCGCCACCCCCAGTCACAACAAGCAATGGAGGTAAGCCACCTAACGATGGTTGTAGGACTGGCGAAACAAGTGGATGCGATATCAGCTGATTGGTAGTATACATTTGAATTTGATCTTTGATGTCGATGAACTCGTCACCAATCATGATCGAAAGATTATGTCCCGGGCCAGGTATCGTATTCCCAGGATGTTCTCCTGCACCTGCATTACCGGCCGGATTATTGGAGTTTTCCTTGGGGTGTAGATCTTTTGGAGCGTGATCAACTGAGAACCCCTGGACTGCACTGTTCCTTGCCTCTCGCCTCTCTAGGTTAGTTGACTTTCTAGGCATGTCTTCGCCTGCTACTTGCTCAACGGCATGCATTGCTATTTGTTCCATGTCATCTGCATTAGGTGGTGGCCATGAGACTGAAGGTCGCTGTAAAAAGCCATGAGGTGGAATGAAATCTGATAAACCATCCCCTGCGACGCTAGGGAAAGAATGGGTGAGGTCTACCCAAGGTGATATTAGTATTGCCCCTGCTGGAAGTGGCAGACCTCTATCACGTAGTATTACGAGTATGCTTGATTTAGGTCAGCTAGTGCATGCCCAACAGGGACTTCACATACCTGACAATCATCCCGCCTCCCGCTGAATCGCCCGCGAGAACAATCTCAGAGGAATCCTGTACAGTTAAAAGGTAGAGATATGCCGCTAAACAATCAAACAGACCACAGGGAAACGGGAATTGAGGAGCCAATCGATATCGTGCTGAGATATGTCAGTACTGCTAATAATTCCTGTCCCGATGACAAGACTCACTGTTCCTTATCAGTATGTGATCCTTTTAAGCATCACCCGGCAGCAAACTTACCGCGCAAACACTCTAGCCTCCAACTTCCGAGCGTGGCGTTGGATCTGATATCGGTGTTCATCCACGCTGCCGAAGAACTAGGCGCCCCCATGTACATAGAGCATGACACGTTTGCCTTTTTTGCCTTTCCTTCGATCAAAGTCTCTTCTCATCTCAATCCACTCCGCCATTAAGACGTTACCATCCCTTCGCCATTGCCACCATTTTTGACCTCCTATTTTGTCGACGCCACGGTGGCCTAATTGCGCTATGACCGCGTCTGCAGCTCTAGATAGGCATTGTTGGGGTATCTCAAATTCATCGACTTTGACCCAGCGTGGACTGGGAACCCATTGAGAAGTGAAACTCTGTATATCCTCAACTGTGTGATGCGAAGCATAAGCAAGAAATTGGCGAATGAGATTTACACCTTCGTGGTACGAGATATGGGCAGTTGGCTTCTGACGGAGAGGCTTGCGATTGAGATACTAAGGGAATTGTGAGCGGATACAGCGCGGGGAAATCAGTCGAGTAGACATACATGAGAGATATAAGTCTCAATGACGGTTGGTGCGACAGCAGTGCCGACTGAAATAGTATTGAAGACCATAGCTGTTCAACCGGCCCAAGGGTCAAGGGGCGGTGCAGAGGGACACAAAAAATGAGACGTGCGAGAATTCATCGAGCTTGCACAGGACTGCTGAAAGAGGCAGCATCGTATATCAGTCAATCAGACTCATCTTTAGGTGTAGCCAGGCGATTTGGACTGTCCTAGTACTACGTACTGTCACGCTTGTATACCTAAGGTAAATAAATTGCCAGTTCGTCATTGTCCGTTAACTCCGTTTCGCCGATCTCCCGAATTTACTCTGGATTTTCCATTTATCCATCATGCCCAATGACAACAGCAATATCGTCTAGTAATTGTTTAAGACAATGTCTACCTTGACCTCGACACCAACGAGAGGTGCGCTGGGTGGCGTTGCGCTTCCTCCGTCCCCTGGTACCTCTAAACATCGATTCTACACGGTTCAAGATACTGAAGGAAGATAGAGAAGATTCAAAGCAAATTCGACCTTTCAATCGCCCTCGCACTCTCTACATGGTCTGCTCTCACTCTCGCTGTCCAAAATCTATGGGGTGGTCCTGAATCATCGGAGAAGCGGGACTGGTTTGCCGGAGCAATTTCCGACCTGTTTACAACTACCCCAGATGCCGATGTTGACTACATTGAGGAATTCATGCTGCAGGTCATGAATGATGAGTTCGATGTCAACGTCGACGACAACAGTGGGGAAGAGATTGCAGCGAAGATCGTTGGCCTGAGAAAATTGACTTTGCAAGGGGATTTCACAATGGTAGATGATATGTATTCGAAGTGGCAGGAGAGGCAAAGTAAAGGTGACGATGGGAGAATCAAGTTCCAGCATGTCACTAGAGATGATAATGAAGATGACACCGACTGGGATAGTGATGATATCGACGAGGAAGACGAGGAAGACGGCAACGATGTCGAGATGCGGGATGCGCCAGCATCGATGAAGGCTCCCAAGGAGAAGCCACAGCCAAACATCGACGAGGAGGGATTTACAGAGGTGATAGGCAGAAAAAGGAGGTAGCACGGGTCATCCGAGCAAGCATAGAATACCACAATCCTCTATGATAGGCGACATGTTCCATACTAGGCAACCTGGACTCCTACATGCCTTAAAAAGGGCCTCCCATGCCCGAGTTCATGATCTTCTCTCGAACCCCTCTCAAGAAATCTTCGAAGCTGCCTTTGGGGCCCTAATTAAGAGCAATGTACGTTTATCATTGGACTTGGATTTGTGAAACGCCAGCAAATGGCGTTACACGTTCATCGTAGGTTAGATCTTGAGGCAGCCCTCGCCTGTCATGTCTCCGCTTCGCTCGCTCTCTCGGGGCGTCCATGAACTATCTGAAAGCCTCTACTAGATCAGCACACAATAAAGCACCATGATAGACACTAGATACTGTTGATTGCTGTATCCGTCGTTAGGGTTTCGCTCCTTCAGGTTACTCCGAAGCCGTGGCTAGGAATAACTTGTCTCCATCTCCGTTCAATGGCTTCTAGATTGTAGAGCACAAACAAATAGATGTAATCTGCGCTGTCAGTCTTGTCTGTTGAAGGGGAGTATCATTTTTTGAAAATTCATACAGGTATGAGCTGCCAGAGCTCTAGCCAGCTTAAGATGGCGCTAGCCTCAAAGCTTTTATCGCCCTTCACACTTCACATCCTGCACGACACACCCACATCATCCTTATCTCCTATCCCATCAACTCTGCTGTCAAGTTGCCCCTTATCACAGACCGCACCACTTGGTGCACGTCAAGATGGACCCGAAACCAGCTTATCCGGACCCCGAGGAGGCTCATGGAGGGATGCACCCATTCTCCTATGCGACGCAACATCCAATGCCTCCAGCCGAGCACGTGCACCCCCACGGGCATATGCAGCAAGCCCCAGCAGCAAACATGCGAGGGCATATCAATGATGGACAGGAGTATGGACAAATCAACCACGGCAGACAAGTGTTCGCGCAGAACGGCCAGATCCCTCGTGAAGCTCAGCCCTCCACACCACAGCAGCTAGCACAACGAGGGCTTGATGCGGACCAGAGCCAAGAGCACAGTAATGCGGATTCTTCAGCAAGGAAAAGGGCAAAAGTCACGAGAGCTTGTGACGAATGTAGAAGGAAAAAGGTATCTCATTCCCACCTCGCTTGAACGCGCTATCCAACTTCAACAGGTTGGTTACTGACCTTGTTAGATCCGATGTGATGCTGAGTCCGAAACACCTGGCATACAATGCAGTGCTTGCAAACGAGCAGATCAGGTGTGCGATTTTCGAAGGGCGCCACAGAAGCGAGGCCCAAGCAAAGGGCAAGTAGATAACAAGAGATCCTGCGTCCATATACACGTGCTTAATTCTTAACAGGTACATCAAGGAACTCGCAGAGCGTGTAAATAGATTGGAAAATTCTGGAGTCACGCCTCCAGAAATGCAATATGCCCCAGTCAATCACGATCTACCAGGTACAAATAGCGTCTATCCTCCGCCGCTTGAGTATACAAGGAAAAGAAGTCATGGCATGATGGGTGGGCCTCAGATGTTCGAGCATGAGCTCCAAGAGTTCTCGGCAGGACACCACAGCACTAGTAGCGACATCTCGGCGCCGGAAATGCGTGGACCTCCAGTCCCACACACATCTTCGCTCGTCTACCTACAAACACAAGACACTTTCGACAACATGGCACCTGATCCATCGATTGACTAGTAAGTCATAAGGCTAATAGCTGTGCTGTGTCTCCTAACCAGTCTACAGTTACGAGAAGCTCATCAAAATCTTCTTCCCTATTCTTCCGTACAACGAAGACCGGGTCCATAGAGAACTGAGCAAAGTACCTTCTCTTATTCGTACAGCACTGCTCCATGCTCGCGATTTAGCAACCACCTACTGTTTTTCTGCCGTCAAGAAAGAGGAATTGCTAGAACGTGTCACAACAGAGCTCACCGCCTTGAAAGTGGAGGGACCCGAAACCCGAGGGTTTGATGCGAATTTCGCCTTACTTCAAGCCATGGTCTTCATGGCTATCATCGCCGAGAACAGCGGCCCTGTGCACAGTCGTAACTCATCTTGGCTTGCTGAAGCGGTCAGCCTTGCATCATACTTGAACTTGCACCAATCTGATCGCTTTGACATGGGGGACCCAGCCGACGGAAATTCTGGCCCAAAGATAGCTCGACGCCTTTGGCTGAGCTTAGCTGTGCTTGACCGCTTTCATGCCATCAGTGCGGCCAGTCCAATGCTGATTTCCGAGTTGGATTGCTTGCTGATCGAAGGCGATGAGCATACTCTGGGGTTCAACCTCTACCACTTAGTCCGTAAGTGACATAAGAGAGGCTTCCGTTTGTTTTAAAAGTGCATGATAACATTTTCCAGGTATCTCGCTCGCGCTCGGCCATGCGGCCCATGCTATTAAGCGTCAAGATCCCCAACGCAATCCTCGAGAGATTATCATTGACACGTTCCTGAAAGGAGAGGTTGACCGCATTGGTGAAAGTCTGTATCTATTATTCCGTGCAACGCCCCACATCTATCTAGCTTTTGCCCACCTGAAGCTTGTGTCTTTGACTTTACCTGGATTCCCCAGTTCCGTAGCGGCAGAACGTTTGGAACTCGCTCGCACCATTGTCGATCAGCTGGGCTCCGCCACTCGCGGTTTGCGACCATTGACTCATCACTTTGCCGGGCTTGCAGCTATCGCACTCTCGGAGGATCTGGGAAATGACCAATCTGTGGTCGCTCTACAAAAGCTTCGGGCCATCCTTGACACTGGCTACGTTGATGAAGAAATCGAGTCCAGCAAAATTAGGCCCCATACGACAATGTGGAACGCACCTATCAGCTCCTTCATTACGAAAAAGCTCGGGGACGGGGCCCCTCCAACGGTCGATGACCCGGGTACTTCTCACGGTGGATTGCAGCACCTTGCAGACGCTGCAGTGGGAAATGGGTCCAACGGGGGAGCTACAAACTGGCATGCTGTGGGCGTCAAGGGGTTCCTGACCGAGTTCGAGTAGGCTGTTCGCAGCCGACTCGAGCATTTGCTCCGGAGTCTGCTATGGGATCATCTGTCTGTGCGTACTAATGATACGAATGCGTCAGGTTGATGATGGAGGCGTGATTTTCAATCGGATAGCATCAAGAAGTCGTGCAGTCTTTTAATTAGAAACACTACAGCAAGTCCATTATCTACCTTACTTGATTAGTACCCCACTGTCTATCTACCCGTTGCCATGGGTGCATTATTCGCCAGGGTTGCTGAGAAATCCAGGTGCTACGAGGAAGAATGAGTCGGTCTTCGCCTTGACTTCTCTCGTAGCGATGCCTTCGGCCCGCTGCCCATGTGGGCCCTCCCCCCCACCAGCCGTTTTCTATTCCTTACAAGGGCCTACTAACACCCCAAGCTCTCCCACACTCTCCACAGAGCAGATTTCTTGGGCATCACATCTTGCCAGTCTCTTCAATCCCTAGCCATCTATCTGCGTGTGTAGGGGCACCTCTGTGCCATTCAATCATTCCGGTTCTGGCGAGATCACTCATGGTATTGAAAATGTAGAGCTCTGCGTGCGTAGGTGCTGTAAAGGGTATGATGCTTTGTCTTGCGGCTGTCAGACATGTTTTGTTCTTCGAGGCTTTGACTTGTCTAGAGGTCGAGAGGGCAGAGGCAGAAGGGCGGGGGAGGCAGTTTGTGGAAGGGGGTAGAGGCACTGTGAGCGAGTCAGGTAGTAGAGGAATGGATCTACAACTGCTTCAGCGGCTTTGGGTATCAGGCTGCGAGAGTGCGGGGAACGGAGATGAGAGTAAGTACATATGCGTAGCCTTGAGAAACATGTCCGGCTAGGTACGTTTGCACTGGCATGAGTGATCAGAACCTTCTCTCTGTGTGTGTGTTGGCGATAGTAAGGCTGTTGCGTAGGTAGCCTGGCCACTGCGCGATTGAGGTCCTCTTATCGATGATCGAAACCGCATCTGGGGGCGGTGAAGTAATGTGATGCAGACGATAAGCAGGTCATGGCAGGGGTGTTGAAGTTGGCCAGTGCAATGCGAAAGCGACATGGCCGATTGGACATATAGATAGAGTAAGGTACTCATACACATACACGTGTGTGGGGATGGAGGTCGTCGGGACTCGGAAGATTGATATGAAACCTTGCGATGATCATCTTTTAATTAATTCCTTGGCATGCGGGACCCCTCATTTTCCCAGGGTCTCGGGTTGCCGGGGTCAGTGATATGAAACGTCAACGTCAAATAATAAAGTAAGGTAATATCATGATTCAAAGTACCTGAAAATTCCATGGCATTCTTTTGGACCCTGGTGATGCCTATGCACAATCAATGACGAATACACCTCCTGCATGCGGCTTAGATTCCAGGCTTCCACATTTTAGAATGCTGAAAATATGACACAGAAAAAGAAAAAAAGACAAAAGGAAGCGGGAAGAAACCAAAAACGGGCCCGAGATATGAGGACCCAATGACCAATCAGCTTACTTATCTATTGGTCACAGAGATGGCGTGCGAGTTGAACATTCTCTTTTTACCCCAATCCCAATGCTAATTTCCGAGTCCTTTTCTGGCTACTTGCAAATCAGACACACTTCATAAAGCTTCTTGCTTACTGATCCATCCGAATATACTATAAAATGCCTTGACTCCTGCTCGTCTTCTAGTTCATCTTTCGCCTCCGCCGTGAGCACAACTTCTTAATCTCAGGACAGCCTGCCTCCGTACTCGTACTGCGATTCCTGCTCTGACTCTTTGAGCTGGATTTTCGAGCGAAGTGGTAGACCTCCGAGGGTCCTCTGCTTCTTGAAAACTTCTTCACCATGATGTTTTAAAAGATCTAAAGACGTCCGAGTGCTCGTGAACCCCAGTCCCGATATCAACCCGAATTACACAGGTAGAAGCCTCAAAAGTACACATTCAACATGGCCGAATCAGAAGTGGCTTCGACAGCCATGTTTCAGCTACCCTTGACACCGACATCGCCCCTCTCGTCTGCAGCAATGTCTGATGCAGGAGGATCTGTCGATGAGATTAGCACCAAAGACGCATTGGCCACAGCCTTGCACGTAATCAAAACTGAGCGAGACGCTCTGACACAGCTCGAAGGTCTGTATGAGTCTGATGCTGTTGCCCAAGAGGGATTTACCAATTCCGTCGACGCCATTTCTACCTCGATTAGTTCGGGTGGGAAACTTGTCGTTATCGGCGTTGGAAAGAGTGGAAAGATTGGCCAGAAAGTGGTGGCGACAATGAACAGCTTCGGCATTCGAAGCGCCTTTCTTCACCCTACCGAAGCCTTGCATGGCGACTTGGGCATGATACGAGAAGTAAGTGTCTTTGCTCTGGGAATAATACTCCGAAGCTGACTATTTACACCAGAATGACACGATCCTTATCATTACTTTCTCTGGAAGGACGCCAGAATTATTGAACCTTTTGCCGTATTTACCTCTCGAAACGGTGCTCATAGCGGTGACGTCCCATATGAGCCCTTCGACATGTCCTCTATTTGAATCTCGATCTCGGCATCTATCGATCCTCCTCCCATCACCTATTCCAGTGTCCGAGATCAAATCATTTGGTGTGGCTGCTCCAACCACGTCTACCACCGTTGCGCTAGCTTTAACCGATGCTCTAGCAATGGCGGTGGCTCGACGTCTTCATCTGGACCCTTCAGTGGTTTTCCAGGGCTATCATCCTGGCGGCGCGATCGGTCTTAGCCATCGAACGAGCACAAGATGAAGAAGTCGCTGAATGCCCTCATTCTATTGATGTCTGGATGACTGTTTACAATCACGATTGGGAGTTGTGTCTTCATACTTGGCTAGAGCCTTGCCCTTATCTAAGCATGCCTTCTACACATTACAGATGAATAGAAATACATGAAAGTCCTCCATATGAGGTATGATTATCTATTGAAATGATTTGGGCCAGCTTTCTTTTCGCCAGACCAAAGAAACATTGCAAACACACATGGGGATATTCTTTGAGAGCATCCGTTGCCGTCCCGCTTGTCGATAATAGGTACCTGCCTTAATGAAGGTAAATTTTGCTAGTGTGTGGAAGGAGAAAGACAATCCGCCTTAATGACCAAATACCACGGCGAGGAGCAATCCGATACGGGACCGATATAATTAGCTCAGATCTTCTCAGAGTAGTGGAAGCTGAATACTATACTGCCGTCGAAATGTAGCTAGCCATTCCAAAGCCTTGTGCGGAGGTATCTTGTTTGTATGGAAGCAAATAGCGCGTGCCACAAGGCTGCCCTTCATATTAACCCCCTCACCCCCTCTTTTCTCCTAGTATTCAGCATATTGAACTTGCACATGTATATATTGTTAATGGAAGCATTGACCATTAATATAAGCAGCTTTTCAACATGTAAGGCTTTAATAACATATTAGTTCGCCTCACGAACTTACTTCTCAGGGGTAATCCTCGTGGATATGGTCTGTCGATATACTGTACCAGAATTTGCGGAGCGGAGACCGGCTTATCGTTGAGATAAGTGTGTAAGGCTGAAGGTTTCAATTGGCGCTAAACCCAGCCCGGCCTGGGCCCCAGATTTCACAAGCTCCCCAAATTCCATCATGTGCCTGAACCACGCCTCTCATCAAAGTCAACACAATCAATTGATACTGTGACCATTCATAACACGACCCTATCCTGCCATCACTGCTCAAGATGGCACAAGTGTTCGACTAAGTGACGGCAACACCTCGAGAACCCCTGCAGCCCGAAGCTAGCCGCATGACTCTTGCATTTCGAGTCATTAACACTTTCTCCGCTTTCGATATCAACACCATGAAGGCCTAAGCATCTTTTTTGGGAACTGCCACCAGGCTGCAACTGTTGCAACCGATATTGACAAATTCTCTGAACCATTGGAGCTAGTCTTGTGCACTGACCGCTCTCCAAGCGCTTGCTCAGGCACCAGTATCACAAACTCACCTTCTGGAGCCTTACTCGGCCTGGCGCCTGCCTTCTTCACCAAGAGTGATGTATCCGTAACGATCAGGCCGCACAGCTTCGCCTGCATGCGCATCCGCTACCCGCAATCATAACACTCCCCCTGCGGAGAAACAACGAGAGGCAATCGGTCAAGACCCTTAACACAGTGGTTATCATGTAATCATGGAGTCTCCAATTCTTATATGACGTTGGATGGGGCTCCTGGACACACTATATTTTGCTCTGGCCGAGCACTGAAACTTGCGCATTCAGTCTCTCCGTTTGAACCTCTGGCACCTGAGCCTACTCAACCCTAGCATAGCTAGCTATCATGCACCAACACCCTCGACCATCGCCAATTACGGCATCCCCAGCGAATTCTCCGCGAACCAACCCCACACGGACTAACAATCCTAGAGAAGAGCTTCCGACAGGATCGAGATCAAGCTCAGGCAAGGGCACACCGAGTGAGCAAGGAATTGGACTTAGCGAAGGAACAGAAGCTGTGCTACGAGATCCAGAGAGTGTTAGCCAGGGCAAAGACTTCGTTGCCAAATTGAGTCAGGTCATTCAGGTTTGTTTCCACCTGTGCTACATCCTTGGAAACAAGACCTGCTCTGACTCATGAAACCAGAACTACTATTCGAAGTTTGCCTTGACGATCCTTGATTCTCGAGTCTCTCTACCGCATGCATATTCGAAAGACCCGAGAGTAAAGAGGGTGAACAAATGGGTCAGTACTTCTACCTAGACCTTCATTAAATGGATCACACGAACACAGAGCTAATCGCCTCCTCTACTATAGTTCAACGTCGAGATCAACGAGACCGATATCCTCCGAGATGACCTTCGCCTTTGGAGGAATTGTGATGCTGTTAGCAATCGGCCTCCACCAATGGTCATTGAAGTGTACATTAGCGCCCAGGGTCTTACAAACAATCAAAACCTTCTGATTGTTGATGAGCAAGGAAGACGATGGGACGTTGAGGAAGCGCTGAACAACTCCCAATACTCGTCAGCCGGCAGCAGTGATCAGTCTTCGCAATATGAAGTTGTCATTGAGAGGTGGGTTATACAGCTTGGACAGTCTCCCGGGGAAATCCCGCAGGACTTGAGCACCATCAACCCCCGTATATACAAAAATGCCGTTGTGCTCTTACGATCGCTTTACGCATTCTCAAGACTCCTCCCAGCCTGGAAAATCAGCAAAAGACTGGCCAAGGCTGGCTCAGCTCCCAGACGACCGACGCCCAGATACCGTATTATGCAAGGGCCTGAATACGAACAAGTCTGCAAGAACGATCAATTGACAACGCCTCTATTCAAAAGCGATGATGACGTTGTTGATAACTATGTATTTGAGCCTGTCGATTCTCCTGCTGGACCTCTTTGTCTCGAGGTTACGTATCGCAATCAGTGCGACTTTCGCATTGATGAATCAGAAGCGTTCTTGAGCTCCAGATTCGTGGGCATGGAAGACCAGTACTTTGAACCCTCTCTTGGACGTAGAGAAGGTCCTAGTATACAGCGAAAAGATTTCGCTGCTCGGCCCACTACTGGAGCAGCAGGATCGTTACCGCACAATAGGCGGGAAAGCATCCCGCGTCCAGATCAAGGTCAAGCCTATGGCAGTATGTCGACATTTCATCAGCCTGGCCCGCCTACCAGCTCGAGCCCATTATCTGCGCTACGTGCTGCACAAATAGCGCGTTCGGAGTCCCCAGAGGATACGTTAGCTAGGAAATCACCAGCAAACACACGATCGGCGCAAGGATCTCGGTCGTCTCTCCGCTCCGCTGACGGTAGTCTCGGAGCAGGTAGGAGGCCATCTGTGTCTTTTATGCCTTTCAAAAGTCCCTCATTGTCTGCCTCACCATCGCAAGCTGAGCAGCTGATGACTTCCGTGCCTCGAGGCTCGTTGGGGAAAGCATCTCCACTGGCTGCTTTGGCGGAGGCCAGAGCGCCATCGACACTTGGACCATATGGCTCGGTTCCATCACGAGGTTCGCCAAACGCAGCAGACGTACCTTCGTCCATATCTAATCCGCCAAAGCCTGGTCCTCCACAAAGATATAGCAGCAGTTTCGGACACAGGAAAGCTAAGCTGTCAATTGGTGGCGGTAGCAAAACTGAAGATGATAATAGCAGTGGGAAAACCAGCTTAAACTCTTCCAACGCCCAACCTGGTTCTGGTGTCTTGGCTGAAGGTGGAAACACGAGCTCAGGCTCCATTCAGACCGACGATGATAACATTTCTGATTTCATCAAGTTGTTAGATCAGAAAAAGGATCTGAAGAGCTTCAGGCATTCAAACGACCAGGCTGCAACTGAAGCCTCAACGAAGCGGACTAGTGCGGCCTTGAATAAATTCCAGCGTATGAGAGATTCGAATGATGCTTTATATAGCTCAATGTCGTCTTCGCATCTGTTGCATCGTTCATCTTCCTCCTCAAGCCGTCAACTGTCAAGTGTGCCGCCAATGGTAGCCGGCACTTCAATATCCCCATCGTCGTCACCTGGGAAGCCCATCTCCCCACACACGCCTCACACGCCTGCTGTCCCTTCCAGGTTAAGCGCTAACAGTACTATCGAATATCCCCATCGTGTCCCTAGTCGAGGCGAAGACCGCCACTCACGTCCTACTGCTACCAACGTGCCTAAGGACGCTAGAGGTAATCGAGATTCAAGTACTGGAGCCATTGACATTCCGAATTCCCCTCGACTCTTTCACCCCAGCTATCGAAGGTCGAGCTCGGCCGCGCAGCAAGCCCGGAACATGCCGTACGAGGACGATGAGATTTTCCCTTTCGGGATGCGGAGTGCAAGCCTTGGCGTCGATGATCGGCCGGCAGTCAGCCTCGGTACTCTTGCAGGTATGCATGAGGGCGACGTACCGGACGAATCTGCGGGGCCTGTGCCAGGTGTTGAAACGCGAGAATATACTTTCGAATCTCGTTTCGATGCCGAAAGGAGTAATCAGCCACAACTGTCTTTTGAGCACCGCGATGAAGCTGGCTCATTGCAAAGTCGTGCCACGCCCTACCGTCCTCGTATCGGTAGAGGAAGTGGAAGAGGGACTCCCCAACAAGCCTCCTCGTCTGCCGAGCGAGGCAGTGTCAGTGGAGGCTCGGATCACCGTGGAAGTAGGTCGAGCTTTCCTCGGCCCCCGAGCAACTTTGAGGACGATGAGCCGCTGCTCTTTGCCATGAGCGACTTTGGTGCTACTCAGCAGTCGCATCGAAGTGTAGAGGAGAACAGAGCTGGGGAGAGAGGCGGGAGCGATTCAGCGCAACCATCAAGAAGAGGGAGCAGGAGAGGAGGATACTAATGATCTATGCCGTGCAGAGCATTGAAGATTTCACCAGGGACTTGCATCCATCTGCATTACAGGCTATAATCTGGCGTTTTTGGTTCCGGTGAATCTTTTCATGAACAAAGGTGGAGACCGGAGACGGCAACCCCTTCTCCGAAGACATCTTGATCCTCATTCTTGATGTTATACATATACCGTATTTACAGTCGCGCATTTAGCGAACGGGGCTGCTACATAGATTGGATTGGGCGCAAATAGGTAGGGGCCGTCCGGCGCCATTGACGCCGTGGACTCGGGGGAACCGGAAAGGCATGGATGGGCAGAATGGCATACCGGGGGAGAGGAGTCTTGAGAGATACCAAATTGACGAGGGACAGAGGACAAAATCAAACACACCACTTTTTGGATAATCATAGAATTCTCGTCCGTCGTTATTGATTTATCTGCGTCGCCATGTCCAAGTCCCTTTCTTTTTATTTCCCAGCACCGCTGCCCATACACATACACATAACCCACCGTACCCCCAAAACCCTTCAAAGCCTTAAAGGTACACAAAATAGATGGGTACCGTAGCCAAGCCAAGCCATACCCACCCCCCCTCCCCTCTCCCCCCCCCTCCCCCCTTCCTCTCTCCCCTCCCCCCTCCCCCACCGCGCTTTCCTTGTTGCTCCTCCGTAAGAATGAATGGATGGATGGAATAGATGCGACACTTCGATGCTCTCCCATACACGGACTGCGGATTGAGTGGGGGTGGGGCACGGCGGACGATATACCGTGTATGGATGTGTGTATGGTATGGATGGACGGATGGACGGATGGAGGGAGGGAGGGATGGATGGAGGGAGGGAGGGAGGGAGGGAGGGGGTAAGGGTTTTTTGGGGGGGGTGGGGGGGGGGGGGGGGGGGGGGGGGGGGGGGGGGGAGCTGGGTAGGTGGGTGGTGGAGGGTAGGTGGTGGAGGGGTAGGTGGGTAGGTGGGTGGGTGGGTGGGTAGGTGGTGGAGGGTACAACGTCCGCCCCCCGGGGCTCTACTTCCTGCTAACAAGGCCCCAAACAAAGGAATCCCCAAAGGAATCCCCTCGCGGGCGGGAAAATAGTCTTTCTCATAAGCGTACTACGTTGGGACGACTCCCAGGGGTGGGGGGAAAGAAAAGGAATTGTAGAGAGAGAGGGGGGCGTGGGTGTGGGGATTCTCTTGATATTTTCTTATGTACATGATGGATAATGAGATCGGTGGTGCGGAAGGGAGTGCGGAGTGTTAGCTAAGACGTGCCGGAAAGAAAGAAAGAAAGAAAGAAAGAAAGAAAGAAAGAAAGAAAGAAAGAAAGAAAGAAAGAAATGAAATGCAATGCAGCGAGGAAGTGGTGGGCAGGAAGGAATGCTCTTGCTACTTCATTTCTTCCTTCCTTCTTTCCTTCTCTCTCTCTTTCCTTCTTTTGCACAACTAATATCTATATACCTATACAGTATGCATCGAATGACAAAAATAGCTACTTAGGACGAAAACGGGTCGAGAAGAGAAGAGCTCTCGTACTTACTTGCTTGGAAGGATGGGTATGGGATGGGGTGATGGGAGAAGAAGGATTTCATAGTGATGTGCAGTGCAGCAATGAGAAAAGGTAGGTAGGTACTCGCGAGTGCTTGTTTTCCCCAACCGACGCTGATTTTTGTAATTCTGGGGGTTTAGGATGTTTTGTTCTTCGAGCTGCCTACTTTGTTTGGGAGGAGAGCGGGTTGTTCAGAGAAGTCAAGAAAACCCGGGTTATCGATGGTGTTTGAAAAAGATGCCGTTCCACATCTCCGTCTTGATCCCTCATCTCCACTCGGGAACGTCTTTCTTTCCATCCCAAGACACTTTAACCCCAACCACCTCTCTCCATAAATTCCCCCGCGAATTCCCTTCCTCTTCGGCTTAGCAATCAATCCGCAAAACTATTCCGCGAACCACATTGCAATCCCGAGAATCGCAAACGTCACCCCTTCGAACCCACCCCACCAATTGACTCCACGGTTCGCCCAGCGTCCCGAAAAACAGCATTGCGAAAGCGCGTGATGTTAGCGAGTACCAGTACACGGGCCAGTTGTCGTGTAAGGCTCCGATAAGATCGTAGCCGTTGATGAGGACGAGGAGGAAGGCTGTGATGGGGGGGGGATGGGAATGTTTCAGTTTTTTTTTTTTTTTTTTTTTTTTTTTTTTTTTGGGGGGGGGGGGGGTTTTTTTTTTTTTTTTTTTTTTTTGTGTGTTTTTTTTTTT